>CAUPSL010001473.1:0-74850 GCA_963514005.1 Raja brachyura
TTCCCTCCCTCCCTCTCTCTCTCTCTCTCTCCCTCTCTCTCTCCCCTCTCTCCCTCTCTCTCTCTCTCTCTCTCTCTCTCTCTCTCTCTCTCCCTCTCTCTCTCCCTCTCTCCCTCTCTCCCTCTCCTCTCTCTCTCTCCCCCTCTCCCCCCCCCCCCTCCCCTCATGTCACTGCTCATCGTACACGCCCAATGGGAATAGTTCAGATGCCCTAAGGTGCACTATCCCTCTCCATGAAACACGGTAAACCTGTGCGTGAAGTTTACGCCAGCTACACCACAAACAAATAAACTGCTTTTAAACCGTGACCTGACAACTTAGATACTTATAACCATATAACATATAACAATTACAGCACGGAAACAGGCCCTCTCAGCCCTTCCAGTCCATGCCGACCATTTATTTTCCCCTAGTCCCATCTACCTGCACTCAGACCATACCCCTCCATTCCCTTCCCGTCCATATACTTATTCACTTTACTTTTAAATGTTAAAATCGATCCTGCCTCCACCATTTCTGCTGGAAGCTCATTCCACACAGCCACCACTCTCTGAGTAAAGAAGTTCCCCTCATGTTACCCCTAAACTTCTGTCCCTTAATTCTCATGTCATGCCTTCTTGTTTGAATCTTCCCTACCCTCAATGGGAAAAACTTATTCACGGACAACTCTATCTATCCCTTTCATCATTTTAAAGACAAAATTGTGCACCATACTCTAGAATTGATCTCACCAATGCCTTGTACAATTTTAACATTACTTCCCTACTCCTATATTCAATGCTCTGATTTATAAAGGCCAGCACACCAAAAGCTTTCTTTACCACCCTATCTACATGCGATTCCGCCTTCAGGGAACTATGCACAGTTATTCCTAGATCCCTCTGTTCCACAGCATTCCTTAATTCCCTACCATTTGAGTTAGTGCTCATTTAGTCACCACTAAAACGCTCGCCTTGAATCAGATGAATGAAACATCAACAGGTGTCCACATTTCGCAAAGATAGAGATTAAGAGGAAAACATTATAGAATTGCCTGTCCAATAAATTGGTTAATTTTAATAACAGTCTCTGCTGCTCATTGAAGTGTTGATTTCACGTTCTAACCGGTACCATTTTACACTGCATGTTGGGAGATATGTTCACTTGACTGGCTCGATAAACAAGCGCATCAGACTGGAGACCCGTGACTGTGTGTGTGGCAGCATTCTCTGTACGACTGTGTGGACAGCCTTGGCTGATGAGTTGTAATTTACACTCAGACCGACCTTTCTGTCTGATCCGTGGGTTTGAAGTCACATCTACCTGTCGACTGGTCTGAAGTAGTTCACGACAAAATAAACTGCAGATTGAACAGGGCCACAGCTAGTGCTCACTGTCTGGAAGTAATATTCCCACTGGACGAAGGATACAGCACCGTTACTTAACTACCCCTTTCTCAGATCTGAAGCTACACTTTAATTTTCCACATTATGTGTTTTTATTTCCATGGAGTCCCGGAGAGAGGCAATTAGTATTTCTAACCACTGTTAATTAAGATGAAAATAACAAGTTAATGCATCTTCACGTGCCGTGTTACCAGCGTGGATAGAGCAGCAAGATGGAGTTAGTGCTCATTACAGATGAGATTAATTATGGATACTGAACTTCAGTTAACCCTTTATAGTCAAACATTTGAAATAACAACCAGTTCCCAGTTCCGTCGCACACTACCCAGGTATATTTTCACCAGTGGCAACACTGACAACATTTGCCTTGTGCTGACCCGCTGTAGAAGATGGGACATGTTTGCAGGTTCCCTATCCATGTGTGACCATTGGACAAACTGCTGTAATAATAATGTTAAAAAGTGTGATTAACCGGCTTTGTCTTAAAATGAATCTGTTCTACGATCCCAGCACAGAGATCCATGGCCAAGTGAGGAATACCTTACTGCACTATTTGTGCACACACACGCCCTCCAGTTATAGAGACATAGAGGCACCGAGTCTCACAGCATCTTCAGCCCAGCCTGCCTGCCTGCCTGCCTGCCCACACCGGCCAACATGTCCCATCCCCATATTCCTATAAATGGCCTGTCTATCTGTCCATGCACCTGTCTAAATGGTCCTTAAAGTTTGCCGTAGTACTTTTTAGTTCGTACCTTTATATAGTTACAAGGAGAGATCGCTGAATGGATTGAAATTCGGCTTCAGGGAATGAAGCAGAGGGTGATGGTGGAAGGAAGGTTGCTTCTCAGACTGGAGGCCTGTGACTAGTGGTCTGCCTCAGTGTTCAGTGCTGGGCCCGTTACTGTTTGTCATCTACATCAATGAATTGGATGAGAACGTACAGAGCAAGTTTAGCAAGTTTGCAGATGATACAAAAGTGGGTGGTTTTGCAGATAGTGAAGATGGTTGTGATTAATTGCAGTAGGGTCTTGATCGATTGGCCAAGTGTGCTGGGGAATGGTTGATGGCATTTAATGCAGAGAATTGTGAGGTATTGCATTTTGGGAAGTCTAACATGGGGAGGATCTACACAGTGAACAGTAGTGAATTTTTAGGAAAGAAATGAGAAGTATTTTGAGTCAGAGGGTGGTGAATTTGTGGAATTATTTTCCACAATAGAGGTCATGTTAGTGGATATTACTAAGGCAGAGGTAGATAGATTCTTGATTATTACATGTGGCAGATGTTATGGGGAGAAGGCAGGAGAATGGGGCTGGGAAGGAAAGATAGATCAGACATGATTGAATGGCGGAGTAGACCTGATGGGCCGAGTGGCCTAGTTCTACTGCTATCACTGATGACCTTATGACATATCCTTCCTGTACTCCATCCCGTTAATGGTCGTGATTCATCCCACCACAGTGTTGTCGTTTGCAGACCTGTAGATGGAATTAGAGCCACATTTGGCCTTGGTGTCATGTGTATAGGGAGTCTATTAGAGGACTGAGAACGCATCCTTGCCGGGCACCAGTGTTGATGATTATTGCGGATGAGACGCTGCCACCTATCTTCACCGATTGGAAGGGTCAGAAAGTTGCAGATCCAGTGGCAGTGGGTGGAGCTGATTCCAAGGTCCAGCAGCTTGGAGATCAGTTTGGATGGGATTGTGATGTTGAAGACTGAGCTATCTTGGATAGATAGGAGTCTAACGTGGGACAATTCCAGATTAATTTCCTGGATGGCGGGACTGACAAATGTTGAAAGAATGGGTCGACTGGTCTTATATTCACTGGAATTATATGTAGGAGAGGGGATCTTATAAAATATCAAGTGATTGGGCAGGCTAGATGCAGGGAAAACGTTCCCGATTTTGGGATTGTCGGGACCCAAGGGTACAGTTTAAGAATAAGGGCAAAGAATAAGTGTTAGGAATAAGAATAATGGCTAGGCTATTTCGGACGAAGATGAGGAAAAATGTTTTCACACAGTGTTGTGAATCTGTGGAATTCACTGCCACAGAAGTCAGTGGAGGCCAAGTCCCTGGAGGTTTTAAAGAGTGAGTTAGATTGTGATCTTAGGGCTAACGGAATCAAGGAATATGGGGAGCAAGCAGGAACGGGGTACTGATATTGGATGATCAGCCATGGTCATGTTGCATGGCGGTGCAGGCTGGAAGGGCTGAATGGCCTACTCCTGCACCTATTCCCTATGTGTCTATGCCACCTTGTTGTCTATGTATTCCAGAGATGGGTTTAGGGCTGGGAGATGGTCACTGCTGGAGACCAGCTACGTTGATGAGCAAACTGTAATGGACCAAGGCTGGCTGGGATACTGGAGTTAATATGCACCAACACCAGTCTCTCAAAGCACTTCATGATGGTGGACGTCAGAGCCACTGCCCGGTGCTTATTACGGCACATACCTTACTTGTCAATGGTAGTTTAAATCATGCTCCTCGTGAGCTTGTACACCTCAATAAGGTCACACCTCATCCTCCCGCTCTCCAAAGGAAAAGGCCCCAGATTATCCAACCTCTCCCCACATCAAGTCTGCCAGCCCAGGTAACATTCCTGGTGAATCTGGTTTGTAGCCTTTCCAATACAATGGCATACTTCCTGTGGCTTGGTGACGAGAGTTGTGCACAGTACTCCAAGTGTGGTCTTACCAACGAGTTGTACAGATGTATCACGATGCCCCAACCTTTGTGCTCAGTCCGCTTGCCCATGAAGGCAAGTGCCTTCTTCACCACCCTGTCCACCTGACTCGCCACTTGTAGGGAACTTTGCATAGAGTCACACAGCACGGCAACATCTCTGGGTAAAGGTCTCGACCCGAAACGTCGCCCATTCCTTTTCTCCGGGGATGCTGCCTGTCCCGCTGAGTTGCCGCAGCGTTTTGTGTCCCCGCCCGTTGATGGCTGGTGCTCGTCTTTCACCGGCGCCCGGGGGAGTTGGCCGGCAGCCTGTGGGTGGGGCGGCGATCCCTGGCTCGTCAGGGAACGGTTTCCTTTATGATTTGGAGCGGGTTTGGGCTGGGGGTGACGCATCGTCGCCGCGCTGGCTGTTGGCCTGGGGCCGCCACTGCTCCGGGCCGGTGTCCCGTCAGTCCTGGGTCATCCCGGACATCTCCGGCCGCCCCCCCCCCCCCCCCCGGGTGTGGATGGGACACTCGGGCAGACGGGGACGGTCCAGTGACGGCTCGACGACGCTTGCGGCGCCAGGGACTAATGGTCGATGCTAACTGCGGATGAGGTGCTGGTCTGTGTGCGTGCAGCAACACCGCTGCCGAGAATGTCTCTCCCCGTCACTCACTCGCATCTGCCCCCCCCCCCACCCTCGCTGGATGGAGGGTGTCGGGGATACTCCCAGTAACTCACTCACTCACTGCTGCCGCAGCTCTCCGGGCGCGAAGCCACGCACTGTAGCTGGGGACAGAAGCAGCTCGGGGAGCTACGAGCGGCCACCGGGACCCGACAGCAGAACTGGCCACCACTTCAGCGCCTTCTGCCGGCCCGCTCACCTTTGGCAATGCTCTCCGTCGGAACATCTGTCACCTGCCGTTTGCCGACTTCGCTCATGTCAGCGGCTTCCTGCAAATCCTCAAATTCCCACAGCCGAGTAACCTCAATCGCGCATCGGAATTTAAGGACATGAGTGAGGCCAGCGAGCGGCAGGAGAGAGGTTTTTATATGGAGCGCTGCCAGGGGTCAGCGGGGACCGGCAGAAGGAGCTAAGTTGGCGGCTGGTTCCGCTGTCCGGCCCGACATACAGTATTTAAAAACATAAACACAAAATGTACTTACCACATCATTGGTACACAAACTCCATTCTTAGCTCCGTTACCTAACATACACTTAAAATATTGACAAACCATATTTGAAAACCCCGCCAAGAAATTTGCGCTGCGCATGCGCAGTAGACTGATGCGCATGTGCTGTAGACTGATGCGCATGCGCAGTAGACTGATGCGCATGTGCTGTAGACTGATGTGCATGTGCAGTAGACTGATGCGCAAGTGCAGTAGACTGATGCGCATGTGCAGTAGACTGATGCGCATGTGCAGTGCAGCAAAGGCAGAATTTCTGCTGCCTTCAGCCCCGCTTGAAAGTGACGGCTTCAGTCAGCGCTGACGGCACGTGGGCTGCACAGAGCTTCCCGTGTTACAAGTGCTGCGGATGAAAGGCACGGAGAATTATGCCTACCTAAGAGATCCATCTCTTACATAGGCATAATCCTCCCATGCCTTTATTATTTATATTTAGTTATCACTATGTTATAATTTTAGTCAGGGTAGGCAGTGCCTACCTTGCCTACCCTGACGGCACGTGCCTGACTGAGCCCCATGCTCTATTCCCTCTTCACCCACGACTGTGTCCCTGCATTTGACAACAACATCATTGTCAAATTTGCAGACGACACAACGGTGATAGGGCTGATCACCAACGGTGATGAAACAAACTATAGAGCGGAGGTGCAGAACCTGGCGGACTGGTGCTCACGGAACAACTTGTCGCTAAACACCTCCAAGACCAAGGAGCTGATTATCGATTTCAGGAGGTCACAGAATGGGGAATACGCCCCAATCTCCATCTACGGAGACCGTGTGGAGAGAGTGTCCAGCTTCAAGTTTCTGGGCACTCACATCTCAGAGGACCTCACATGGTCCACCAACACCACTGCGCTGGTCAAAAAGGCACAACAATGACTGTTCTGCCTAAGAACAATGAAACGGACTGGTCTGCCCCAACAGCTGCTGACGACCTTCTACCGCTGCACCACAGAGAGCAGACTAACGTATGGCATCTCTGTGTGGTATCTCAGCTGCACGGAGGCAGAGAGGAGAGCTCTTCAGCGCGTTGTCCACAGAGTGCAACAGATTATTGGGACACAGCTACCAGCCTTGGAGGACATCTACCACACACGGTGCCTCAGGAAGGCCGTCAGCATCCATAAAGACTCCTCTCACCCTTGTAATGGTCTGTTCGAACTACTCCCTTCCAGCAGACGTTACAAGGCCTTCTACGCCCACACCTCCAGACTCAGGACCAGCTTCATTCCCAGAGCTATAGCGGCTCTGAACCGACCCGCATGCATCAAGCACGCATGCACGACATTCTTCAAAGCAGCGGTGTGGAATCACAGAACCCACAACAGAAATGATTTGTTATAGTAAGATTGAAGAGACTCTATATACCAGTTGACCTTATAGTAGAGGGTTGGGAGCTGAGGGCACGAAATCCCTCATCGCAACTCCTCATAAAATAAAGATCAAACTTCAAACTGGCAAGTTCCCGTTTAATCTTACTATTTCATTTCGGAGTCACGTGAGTGACTTCGTGAAGATTTCAAAGCTCTGTGATTACATGCCCTGGATCACGTCCATGCCCACACACTGCCGTAATACTGATGGAGGAAGTATGTTAACGTATTTCAGACTTAAACAAGCTGAAAAATAATAACATTATTGTTAATACAACAATAAACCCCTGAACTCGGGGAGAAACGTTTAGGGACAGCACTTAAAACTGACTCCGCAACGTTGCGGGAACGGCCACAGGTTAGTTATGAAACTGCTGAAATGTAGTTTCACTGGCCCAGCCCGCTATTGCGAGGACATGATCCATGAACACCTCCATGGTCCTCGTCCCTGATGTGGATGCAGCCCTGGTAGAATGACATTTTAAAATGTTTAGTGTCTTACCTGCTGCACCGAATACCACCTTGAGCCATCTGGAGATAGTCTGCACCGTCGCCCTGTGACGTGGGTTTCCATGGCTGACAACAGATCCGCCTCCATATTCCTGATGGCCATTTCCAGACATGTAGTCGCAGGTCTGTGTAGTTTAAGTAACTCTTTCATAAAGAAGTTACTTTACTATGGGTCGATCATTCTATCCAGGTTTAATTCCTGTAGAGTCTGGACCCGTTGTGCTGTATTCAGTGGTATTGCCATCACCACTTTAAAGGTGAGTGAGTCCAGTGGTAAATCCGTCATAGGCGACCAACTCCTGAGTAGGGTCAACACCACCGTTATCGCTCAGGTATTATAATATCGTGGTCGGAGTGGGATGGATAGAACATATCCCTCATAGTTTGGATACCAGCTGGTGAGATCCCACTCCAATGTTGAGCTAGGATGACAGTGCACTCATGGCACTGTATACAGCACTGTAACTGAGGGACTCATCATAATGAAGACCCGTGAGGATGCCAGCACATTGGAGATCATAGCAGATATGTAGGTGGTCTTGGTCCGACTACAGAAACCTCCCATATCCTATGTAGGTGAGGTACTGCTTCCTAGTGGACTTTTTCTGCACGATCTGTATGACATCCATGGTCCTTTATGTTCCAGAATCTGGGTACGTTTTCTGCAACACCTGACTGATGAGGCAGAATGGAGAAAGCATAGAAATCCCCAATATAGCGAGAACTCGTCCATCGCCACTCCTGTAGCATCTGGTTCTCAAGAGACACATATATGTATCTAATGGTTCACCTGGACACAAGGAGGTCGATATCTGGTGTTCCATTTTATGCTATATTTTAGCAAATATTTGGAGGTTCAACATCCACTTGGTGTCGTTTTTAGATACTTGTGACCTGGTGCCCGCCGCTGTATTGAGCTAACCAGAAGGTACATAGCTAATATCCAAATATCCCTTTCAAAGCACCAGAGCCAAATTATATTTTTTTCCAATTCACCACAAGATATTGACTTGATACCACCCATAAGGTTTGAATATGCCACCTCAGTGGTATTCTATGAAGATGGACATACGTATGCTGCAGATTAGTGCATTAAGCCCGCAGCCCGTGACATGCTCCAGGCATATCTGAACGGTCCCAGCCATTGGTGCTTGCGCCAGTTTGTAACTATGTTAAATCACAAACATTGCTAATCCACCATTGTAGCCTTGATTGGCGGCTGCATAGGCCCGTAAAAATGTCCAGCATTCGCTATTAATGCCAAGATTTTGCTCTTTGCAAGCTTTGATAGTGTAACGGCCCAATTATGTCGCTAGAATGTAGCTACAAGTTACCAATTACCTTAGCAGCATGTCTAATAGTCGGTTTCCTGGCGCAAGCAAGGCTGTTACATACCTCTATAATGTCTATTATTTTGTTCCCTGGGATAGTAACAATCAGCTCCCATGCATCCCAGAATGTATGTAACCGCTCTCCTACTTGTGAGGTTATACATGCAGCACTCTCTGGAGAACCAGACCCCTTACCTCCATGGTTACCGGCGGGCCTGACGTTCTGGTTCCAGGTGTTCTATTGGATTGTGTTGAGGTGCTGCTGACGTGTAGGTCCTTACTGGTCTTTCAGGTGGCCCCCGAGGTCTTGCATATGATGTTTGCCTGCGCACTGCCGGCCTGCTGGAGGGAGGTGGGTTATCAACCCGACTTCCTCCGTCTCCTAATCCAGGTCCTTGACCTGTATGGGCAGATCCTCACCGAACAGCTGTCTCGGTGGTGGCGTCGCAGATGCCTTGTACAACCCCGCAAATTTGGGGTTTAGGAGTCGGTTAAATGGCGATATTCCGGGAAGCGTTAACTTCATGACTAATATCGCAAGAGCATCCTCCTGCTCTGCCGTCATTTCCGTACCGTCAACCGACCTGGCAAAGGCAGTAATCTCCGACCTCAGCAATTTCAGGATCTTTGTTATTTCAGCTCCTGTGCCCCATCCCGGGACTGTTGTTGCCGTAGATGGGCATGTTGACTGTTGGTACATACAACGATGTGCAGTTGTTTGGGCCTTGTATTTGTTGACCGCCTTTGTAAGGACCTGTTCCTGCAGCTGATGTGTAGTGAGGTAGTCCGCTAGCCCCATAATTGGGCTGCAACAGGCTGACCTGTGCTTCGGCTGGGCAAACTTGGAGACCACATTCAGCAGTTCCTCCTGGGTTGTCTTAGGTAGTATAGATTCCTGCTCCACCCTACTTACGTGTCAGCCAGCTGCTGATTCGTAGTTTTCCCCACCAATGACGGGAACATGCTGGGTGGCCCAGCCGCATGTCTGCAGGACTGGAGGACATCTGGTCCAGCTGCAGAGATTGTGCTCTAAGATACGCTCCATCATGCGCTCCATCCAAGCCATGCAACTGCTGCCGCATCTGCGGACAACAAGTCGGCTTCCTCAGGTTCTGGAGAATCTCTGAAGCTTCTGTCATCGCCCTGCACCTCGTCGAGGTGATAACAAGGGTGCCTAGACAGGATGTCGCTGCCTGCCGCTTCTGCGTGGCTGAGCGACTCCCGTGCGGACCTGCCGCTAGTCCGTCATCTTCCGGACGGAGGCGGCCTGCTAGTCTGATAAGACATGAGCGGTGATGAGTCGGTCCCGGCCGTCGAAGCGTGGTACCCCGACGTCCGTGCGGGCTTGCCGCCTGTCCTCCTTCAGGACAAAGGCGACGTTCGGTCACGTCCTGCGCTAAAAAGGGGGTGCGGTGACCGAGATGAGACTACACCAGCCCGCAATCTGGCAGGCTCCCCCGGTGATGAGTCTGTGCCGGCCGCACATGCGGGGCTTGCAGACCCAGGCCTCAATCCTTCACCGGTCCGTGATCTGGCGGCCTGCTCCGGTGGAAAGTCGACCCCGGCTCCTACAGCGGGGCTCACCGACTGTTGTGCGATTCATCCCCTGGTCCTCCCTCTGGTGACCAGCATAATTGGGGAGAGAGAACGAGTCACGTTCCGCATTCCCGCGGTTTCCGCATTCTTATCCCGACCTGCGGAGCGTGTGCTGCCGGCGTTGCGGGCAGCTCCGGGAATAGTGGGCGCTGACTCACATCCGTCCCATGGCCCTGGAAGCATACTTCGATGCCTTCATTCTGGTCTCCCATCCATTGTTTCTGTAAGCAAAGTCTAGTACAGAAGCTAACAACTCAAGGTTAGTATCTTACCTGAGGGTCTTTATGAGCTTCCAGTGGAGGAGCGCACTCTCTCCCCTTAGCTCCAATGGCGACCAGAGTCTCATGCGGGATATAGACGGCCGCTAACGGCAAGGCTCCCGCCTGTGTGCATCGGGCCCCGGCTCTGTCTACTATCTCTATAGGGCAGCATAGCCGTTAGTCCGTGCTATACCTGCGGCCTGTGGCGTCGAGTCGGAGCTCCTGCTCTGCCTTCGCTGCCCGCGAATGGCAGTCTCCGAGCCCGGACACTCCTGGTCCACGAGCTTGTCCCACTTCCGGGTAGCGTTGCCGTCAGCCCGTGTGCCCCTACGGGCTGCGGTCTAGATTCGTGCTGCCGCTCTGACGTCGCTGCGCAAACAGCGGGTGTGAGCCCAGACCCTACTGGGTCAACGAGCTGCCCAACCTTGCCCGGGTAAGTAAAACCGTCAGCCCACAGAGTCCTTGCGGGCTGCGGTGTAGGTTCGTGCTGCCGCTCTGTCGTCGCTGTGCGAACGGTGAGAGTGAGCCAGGACCCTACTGGGTCAACGAGCTGCCCCGTCGCAAAAATAAAGTCGGTCAACGGTGTAAGTAAAGTCCTCAGCCCTCAGCTGTTGCCTGCAAGCTCCATTCCCTGTTTAATACAGACTGCGTGCTGGGACTGGGATACTGCAGGCTGTGGAGTAGAGTTGAGTTGGGGCTAGCCCCTACTCCTTTCTTAATGCTGTCAGCCCGCAGTATCCTTGCGGGCTGCGGTGTAGAATCGGGCTGACGCTCTGCGTCGCTCACTGCACACAGCGAGCCTGCAAGCCCCACTCCTTTACACATGCCACCAGCCCGCGGTCTGCGGACTGCGGTATAGCGTCGGATGCCTCTGCCATCCTCCGCTGGCGAGTGTGAACCCGGACCCACCTGGGGCAACGGGCTCTTCCCGACTCCATACTATAGTGCCGCCGCTGACTGCCCGCATCCCGCGGTCCGCAGTCAGTGCCGAAGCGGCCTGGAGTACTCTAAAACAGAGTCCCTGAAATGAAAAAAGGACGGCAGGTCCTCACTGCCCGTCGCTCGCATGCGGGGTCTTCACAAAGTCACTCACGTGACTCCGAAATGAAATTTAAGACGGTTTGCATGACGCGTGCGATATTGTGCTCGGACGCAGTGCGTAGTTACCAGTCAGAATTATGCTCAATGAAGCATTCACATCTTATTTCTGCTTCAAATAAAGTCACAAACTAAACATATTCACCAATTAAGACATGATATATACCACAATGACAGCATAATTATAATACAGTAATATTATAATAGCGCTTTTTACACGTAGCAATGGATGCAATTCCTATTATTTCTTTCCACCTCCAAACAAAAATGTGGTTGGATTATTCAGCGTATGATCAACCTCGGTGAGACCAAGCCGTGGCTTGGCGATTGCTTCGCAAAACACTTTCACTCAGTTCACAATAACCAACCTGATCTCCCGGTGGCTCAGTACTTCAACTCCCCCTCCCATTCCGAATCTGACTTTTCTGTCCTGGCCTCCTCCATGGCCAGAGTGAGGCCCATCGCAAATTGGAGGAACAGCACCTCATATGTTGCTTGGGTAGTTTACACCCCAGCGGTATGAACATTGGCTTCCACAATTTCAGGTAGTCCTTGCTTCTTTCCTCCTTCCCCTCCCATTCCCAGCTCTCCCATAGCCTAGTTCCCGCCTCTTCCTTTATTTTTCCCGCCCCCACCCCTCCCCCGACATCAGTCTGAAGAAGGATCTCGACCCGAAACGTCGCCTATTCCTTCGCTCCATAGATGCTGCCTCACCCACTGATTTTCTCCAGCTTTTTTTGTCTACCAATGGGATCGCACCACTGGCCACATCTTCCCATCTCCTCCCATCGGCTTTCCGCAGAGACCGCTCCCTGCGTAACTCCCTGGTCAATTCGTCCCTTCCCACACAAACCACCCCCTCTCCTGGCACTTTCCCTTGCATCCACAGGAAATGCTACACTTGTCACTTTACCTCCCCCCTTGACTCCATTCAAGGAACCAAGCAGTCTTTCCAGGTGCGTCAGAGGTTCACCTGCACCTCCTCCAACCTAATCTATTGCATCCGCTGCTCTAGGTGTCAGCTGCTCCACATCGGTGAGACCAAGCGTAGGCTTGGCGATCGCTTCGCCCAACACCTTCGCTCGGTTCGCAATAACCAACCTGATCTCCCGGTGGCTCAGCACTTAAATCCCCCCTCCCATTCCGAATCCAACCTTTCTGTCCTGGGCCTCCTCCATGGCCAGAGTGAGGCCCACGGTAAATTGGAGGAGCAGCACCTCATATTTCGCTTGGGCAGTTTACACCCCAGCGGTATGAACATTGACTTCTCAAATTTCAGGTAGTCCCTGCTTTCTTCTCCCCTTCCCAGCTCTTCCTCAGCCAACTGTCTCCGACTCTTCCTTTCTTCTCCCCCCCCCCCCCCCCCCCACCCTCACATCAGTCTGAAGAAGGGCCTAGACCCGAAACGTTGCTTATTTCCTTCGCTCCATAGATGCTGCCTCACCCGCTGAGTTTCTCCAACATTTTTGTCTACCCATTCACACAAGTTCTGTTATCCCACTTTCCTCACCCACTCCCTACACATTAGGGGCAATTTTAGAGACAAGTTAACCTACAAAGCCAATGCATCTTTGGGATGTGGGAGGAAACCCACACACTTGCAGGGAGAATGTGTAAATTCAACACAGACCGTGCCCGAGGACAGGATCAAACACAGATCTCTGGCGTGTGAGGCAGCAAGTCTACCAGCTGTGCCACTATATTTTATTTTCCAACACACAAAAAACTATACGTTGATAACATTGGCTTCTAAAAATAAGAAACTCTCCATTTTCAGTCTTAAATCTCTAAGTGACGCTATGTCCCCCTTTGCAGTTATTGTATATTTTAATTCAGTTCAAGACTATGGGGCAGTACATTGGCCATAAAGTTGCTGCCTAAAAGTGCCAGAGACCCAGAATTGATCCTGAATATGGGTGCTGTGTGTATGGAGTTTGCTCAGTTTCCCTTTGATCGCATGGGTTTTCTCCGGTGCTCTTGTTTCCTTCCACATTGCAAAGGGGTGCAGGAGCCTTTTTCAGACCCAACCCAAAGCATAGTATTTTCCTTTGTTCAGAGATTCTGTCTGACCTGTTGAGTTATTCCAGCTTTTTGTGTCTATCTTCAGTTTAAACCAGCATCTGCTTCCTTCCTTCCTACACACATGATACTATACAATAGAAATGTATTAATCCCAGGAGGGAAATTGTGTGTATGTGTGTGGGTATATATATTACACACACACACACACACACACACCACACACACATACATATATATATGTAGTTATATTTTTATACACTGTTTTGTTTTCTCGTTTATAACATTGTTTACAGAGTACTATGTTCACATATACTGTTGAGCTGTTGCAAGTAAGGATTTTCATTGTTCTAACTGGGACGTGAGAGAATAAAACACTTTTGACTTACGTCGCTAATGTGTGGAATAGAACTAGTGTACGGGTGATCGGTGGTCGGCGTGGACTCGGTGGGTAGAAGAGCCTGTTTCCACGTTGTATCTTGAAATTAAACTAAAAAGACTAAAACCAGAGGGAGTCTAAAGAAGGATCTCTACATGAAATGTCACCCAATTTCTTCTATCCAGAGATGATGGCTGCTCCATGGAGTTCCCCCGCACAATTAAAGTATGAAATAGTCTTCACCCTACCACAGTTACCCAACCAGATGCAACTAAACTTAAAGTAGCTCTTTCCCCCCCAAGAATCCTTTTTTTGCTTAAGTCCAAGTCAAGAGTCAAGAGAGTTGTATTGTCATGTGTCCCAGATAGGACAATGAAATTCTTGCTTGCCGCAGCACAACAGAATATGTACACGTAATACAGAACAGGAGATAAAAGTTGAGTGCGTCTATATGAAAAAAAGTTACTTCTATAACACAACTAAACAGGTTCGCTTCTTAATAAACAGACAACACACAAATGGTTTGTTAGACCAGTTCAAAACTTGACTTATTATCGGCCGATGGAAGGGAGCTAGAACTCTAGTCAAGTGAGCAATACAGACACTCCACAGCCCTTAGCCCACTTCCCTGAACAACAGAATTACATCGTATTATTTAGTGTTTTTTTGTCACCTCAACACATTCCACAGACATCAGTCATGGTCAGAGGTACAGAGAATAAAGATCACTACAGGATGCGCCTGTGTGGTCTCGTCACATCAAAGGCTTCAGCCATTTGTCATTGCCCCTTACTGGGATCAATCTAACTTCCTCTCTCGTCACCTCCTCCCTCATAAACATCCGATATTTGTCCCAATACCCCTTACTGGGATTACCCTTGCCTTCCTTTCTCGCCAAATACTAGATGCATTTTAAAGTCATTCATTATCTCAATACACAGTAACCTGACTTGTCTTTCTGTATTATTCTACTGGAGAAAAGCCTAATTTGAGACTAAATGTAAGCTGTAAACTTTCCTTATATTTTTAACATAATTTAGCCTTATCATTCCATCTTTTTATCAAAATCTTGATAATAACTACAGTCCTTGCTGAGTACATACGAAAGACCATAAGCATCTCATCAGACAAATTAATAGTGCAACATTCTCAACCTATTATTGCACATGTCCCTCCTTTCTCTGCTAGGATAAAATCTAAGGCCATTCTAATTAGTCCCCATGACACTATTATACTACCACAGGACAGGAAAAGGATCATAAAAAAATGCTCAGCCTTCGCTAGGCTTTGCTTGGAACTCCCCGTGTGCTAGTGTAACTGGTTCATGCTTCTCTTGTGTGGCACTGCATATGTAACATAACAATGCCCTGTCACAAACATGCTGTTTCACAAAAATACACCAGTGCCTTGGTTGTGGCAAAAGCAGGTAGATTTAACCAGCCCTTTGCAGATATCTTACTGTCTGTAGTCAGAGTATCTTTGCTGCGCTTGTCATGTTTGATTCCAATCTTGTTTAAAAGGAGGTGTGCACCGTACTTTAAATGTGGGTTAGTCCACAAGTTTGCCATTCTGAAGAAAGCCCAGTCCATGTGGGCCACCCCAGAATAAAAGGAGGGCCAATACCCCTTTTCCTTGTTTCCACAAACTGTTCACAGTCAATCAAATGTATTCAACGACGATGATCTTCAATCTTCATGGCAGTTTATGTTGTTGGTAACACTTGGTTGTTCCTTTCAACGCAGTCTCAATTTTTTCCTGTCCCAGCACATAGTCATCTTGTAGCCTTTATGGACTCGTCCCTGTGCTCACTGTTTTTTTAGCACAGTTCCTCTAACCTGGGAATGCAGATCTGGCAAGACATGGGTTAATTGCTGTCCATACATAATTAGTTAATTGCCCAGGGCCTGTAGGTGTCTCATCCCCCCCCCCCCCCCCCCCCCCCCCCCCCCACCTCCAGGGGGTGGGCACAGCAGCCTGTCATGTACCAATAAAAAAGTTGTAAATCCTGTTCACCCGCTGAGTTTCTCCAACACCTTTCATTGAAAATAGGTGCAGGAGTAGGCCATTCGGCCCTTCGAGCCTGCACCACCATTCAGTATGATCATCACTGATCATCCAACTCAGTATCCTGTACCTGCCTTCTCACCAGACCCCCTGATCCCTTTAGCCACAAGTGCCACATCTAACTCCCTCTTAAATATAGCCAATGAACTAGCCTCAACAACCTTCTGTTGCAGAGAATTCCACAGACTCACCACTCTCTGTGTGAAAAATGATCTTCTCATCTCGGTCCTAAAAGACTTCCCTCTTATCCTTAAACTGTGACCCCTTGTTCTGGAGCTCCCCAGCATCGGGAACAATCTTCCTGCATCTAGCCTGTCCAACCCCTTAATAATATAAGTCTCTATAAGATCCCCCCTCAATCTCCTAAATTCAAGGGAATACAAGCCGAGTCTATCCAGTCTTTCTTCATATGGAAGTCCTGCCATCCCAGGAATCAGTCTGGTGAGCCTTCTCTGTACTCCCTCTATGGCAAGAATGTCTTTCCTCAGATTAGGAGACCAAAACTGTACGCAATACTCCAGGTGTGGCCTCACCAAGACCCTGTACAACTGCAGTAGAACCTCCATGCTCTTGTACTCAAATCCTTTTGCTATGAATGCCAACATACCATTTGCTTTCTTCACAGCCTGCTGCACCTGCCTGCATCTTAAGGGGTTGGACAAGCTAGATGCTGGAAGATTGTTCCCGATGTTGGGGGAGTCCAGAACAAGGGGTCACAGTCTAAGGATAAGGGGGAATTCCTTTAGGACCGAAATGAGGAAAACATTCTTTACACAGAGAGTGGTGAGTCTCTGGAATTCTCTGCCACAGCAGGTAGTAGAGGCCAGTTCATTGGCTATATTTAAGAGGGCGTTAGATGTGGCACTTGTGGCTAACGGGATCAGGGGGTATGGAGAGAAGGCAGGTACGGGATACTGAGTTGGATGATCAGCCATGATCACATTGAATGGCGGTGCAGGCTCGAAGGGCCGAATGGCCTACTCCTGCACCTATTTTCTATGTTTCTATGTTTCTATGCCTACTTTCAATGACTGGTGTACCATGACACCCAGGTCTCGTTGCATCTCCCCTTTTCCTAATCGGCCACCATTCAGATAATAGTCTACCCTCCTGTTTTTGCCGCCAAAGTGGATAACCTCACATTCATCCACATTATACTGCATCAGTCATGCATTTTCCCACTCACCCAACCTACCCAAGTCACCTTGCAGCCTCCTAGCATCCTTCTCACAGTTAACACTGCCCCCCCAGCTTCGTGTCATCCGCAAACCTGGAGATGTTGCATTCAATTCCCTCATCCAGATCATTAATGTATATTGTAAATAGCTGGGGTCCCAGCACTGAGCCTTGCAGTACCCCATTATTCACTGCCTGCCATTCTGAAAATGACCCGTTTACTCCTACTCTTTGCTTCCTGTCTGCCAGCCAGTTCTCTATCCACATCAATACTGAACCCCCAATACCGTGTGCTTTAAGTTTGTATGCTAATCTCTTATGTGGGGCCTTGTCGAAAGCCTTCTATAAGTCTAGCTATAACACATCCACTGGTTCTCCCTTATCCACTCTACTAGTTACATCCTCGAAAAATAATATAAGGTTCGTCAGACATGATTTACCTTTCATAAATCCATGTTGACTTTGTCCAATGATTTCACCACTTTCCAAATGTGCTGCTATCCCATCTTTAATAACTGACTCTAGCGTTTCCCCCCCTAGCGTTGTTAGATGGACTGGTCTGTAATTCCTTGTTTTCTCTCTCCCTTTTTAAAAAGTGGGGTTACTTTAGCTACCCTCCAATCCTCAGGAACTACTCCAGAATCTGAAGAGTTTTGAAAAATTATCCCTATGGATCCACTATTTCTGTGGCTACTTCCTTAAGTACTCTGGGATGCAACCTATCTGGCCCTGGGGATTTATCGGCCTTTAATCCATTCAATTTACCTAACGCCACTTCCTGGCTAACCTGGATTTCACTCAGTTCCTCCATCTCATTTGACCCCCGGCCCCCTGCTATTTCCGGCAGACTATTTATGTTTTCCTTAGTGAAGACAGAACCAAAGTAGTTATTCAATTGGTCTGCCATGTCCTTGTTCCCCATGATCAATTCACCAGTTTCTGACTGCAAGGGGCCTTCGTTTGTTTTAACTAACCTTTGTCTCCCTTTGATTCTCCAGTATCTGCAGTTCCTTCTTAAACACTTCCCTGTGAACTTATTCTTTAATCCGATTATACCCAAAGACGCTCTCCGCACCTAATTATTTAATTCTCCAAATACGTTCTCTTCTCCAATCTACTTATCTTCTCACCTTTTATCCCTCATTGTGAGTTCCCTCAAATCCCCTTTTGCAAGCCATCAGACAATTTTACGTACATTCATTTCCCTTACACAGCACATGCTTCAACACCTTTGTTTGTCTGCAGACAGTAATCTTGCTTCATTCGCCTTTTAAAGGACAACCTCTGTTATCACATCAAAACAATCTTTCCCAAAAGAACTCACTCAGAATCAGTAATCAATAATACATTTTTTTTCTCTGTAATTTTGACATTGCCAATCTCATTTAACACTTTAATCGGGATGAGTCTCTTTTTGAACTTATGTCAAAAGATTTATAACAACCAACACATTTTATCATTACTCCGCCCCCCCATTCAGTGTCTTAAAGGGACACACCATAACCTGTCTGTTCATTAGCATTTTAAAGAACAAACTGTTCTTAAAGGGACACACACACATTTGCTCATTACGTCAAATTTCACACATTCCACATACAAAAACATTGTTTTACCAGCAGTACATATACAAACACATTGTTTTACCAGAATATATAATATTTCATCTTCAAAGACGTCTCTTTGTAATTTACTTTCCCTTTTTCTGACAAGACTTCTGTTTACCAGAATCCTGGTTCCCTCACCCTAATTGGACATTGCTCCAGATCGTGATTAGCCAGACTCCCCGTGACTTTCCAGACTCCCTACCCTATCCTCATTTCTCCACCAAATTTTCCTTCATCCCCAATTTTTTAATAACATAGTTGCTTCACAAAAAAGGGTTCCCCCGGGGTAATTTTGTTTTGCAATGCCCCATTGGCTCTTTCCACCATCCCAGATGCCTGTGGGTGGTGTACACAATGAAATTGCTGTCGGATATTTAAATGTGCACATTTTTCCTTATTAATAGTGGCAATAAATTGGGGACTATTGTCCGAGCTAATGACAGTAGGTAGGCCAAACCTGGGAATAACTTATTTTAACAACAATGTTACTGTAGTTTCAGCAGTATTATTAGTGGTTGATAGAGCTTCAATCCACCTGATAAATAAATCTAAAACCACTCAGCAATATTTATAACATTGGGCCCTTGGCACTTCAATAAAATCAATCTGTATGCATTCAAAAGGTCGTGATGGCATTGGCGTCACCCTGAGGGTATCTTAATTGGTTTGCCTGGATTACTTCGTTGGCAAATTTTACATTAAGAGGCCTGCTTGTGTGCCTCTTCCCTAATTTTCGGGGCCACCACGTTTCCTTTGTCATCCTTATCATTCCCTCCTTTCCAGCATGGGTAAGTGAATATATGTTAGTAAGACAGGTAAAAATGCATCAGATACACAAACTTGCCCAAGCGGGGTGAGCCAAAGACCTGTGGTGGAGTCAATGGCACAGCCCTCTTGTTCCCATAGTTATTGTTATGTATTACAGGCGTCCCTCTGTAATGTACATACCTCCCTCATATCTGGCAGGACCGTTCTATTTGCTAGTATCTATTTACCAGATGTCACCACACATTTGGAAGTACAGGCTGCTTTTTTGGATACATTATCGGCAAACTCATTGCCTTTTGTTACAGGGTCCCCAGCACCAGTGTGTGCAGCACATTTAATAATGGCCAGCTGTTCTGGTAGCATCAATGCTTTAAGCAAATTACGCACAGAAAGGGCATTCTTAATGGGTGTTCCTGCCGAGGTCAGGAATCCTCTGTGTTGCCAGAGAGCGCCAAAGTCATGAGCAGCGCCGAAGGCGAATTGGTAATCAGTGTAGATGTTAATTTATTTGTCCGTTGCTAACATGCAGGCTCTAGTTAAGGCAAATAGTTCTGCCTGTTGTGCTGATAACGGAATCTGAAATCTTCCTTCTTCCAAAATCATCTGTGACTCGTTTACTACTGCATAGCCGGAAGCCCGCTGTCCTGTTTCAGGGATAATCATGGAGGAGCCATCGACAAACCATGATGGTATTTTGCCTTCCAATGGTACATCAGACAATCCTTTCCTTGTTTTTATCAATAAGTCATTGGCGAACTCACAATTGTGGGGTGGCTCTGTCAAAAAGGCAGACGGATTTATTGTCTGATGAATATTGACCAATGCCGAAAGGTCAAATTTGGATTATTCAACAATGTCAGTTCATAGCGGCCCAGGCGTGCCTGGGAGAGGCATTTCGTTGGGCTCGCATTCATCAATGCGGCGACACAATGAGTCGTAAATACGATCACCTGTTGATGCAAAGTTATGTTCGCGGTGGCCGAGACAGCAGCATGTATACCAGGCAAAATCTGGGTGCAAGGAGGGTAGCCGCGTGCTACCGTATCCAGGCAAACTGAGAAGTAAGCTACTGGTCGTTTAACATCCCCATGTGTTTGAGTCCGTACAGCTGACACACAGTCTTGAATTATTGTTACATATAGCTGAAACGATCTGTCATACAGTGGTATGCCAATGACTGGAGCGGAGGCTAATGCATCTTTTAACGCTATAAAGGCCTCAATCTGTTTCTCATCGAGGGAAAAATGTCGTTCGGCATTTGCAGAAGCCAGTGGTGAGAGATACTTCGTATAAAGGACAACATTGGGAATCCACTGACGGCAAAAGTTCATGGACCCCAAAAAGGCTCTCATTTGTTTGGGGGTTTCTGGTTTTGGGTATCGAACAATAGGGTCCACTCTTGCTGGAGTAAGTGCTCTTTCAGTGGCACTGATCATGACCAACAAATTTAACTTCCTTTTTGCCCTCTTTAACTTTGCTCTGAGGGATCACATACCCCCAAACATGTAAGGCTTCTAATGACTTTGCAGTGTCAGTGATATTGCTGGCCGCATCAGAGCTGGCAAGAAGTAAATCATCAACATACTGAGTTACAGTGGAGCCTTGTGGGAAGGTCAATGTCTTTAACCGGTCTGCTAGTACTTGGGAAAACATAGTGGGCAAATGTACAAAACCTTGCGGTAGGCGTGTCCATGTGTATTGTTGTCCTTCGTATGTAAAGGCGAAGAGGTATTGGCATTCGGGATGCAGTGGGACTGCAAAGAATGCGTGTTTGCGGGGTTAGGTACGATGGCGTGCATAGGCGTAACGATCTCATTATTTGCACGGAGGTCCTGTACTAGCCTCCACTCTGAACGTCCAGGCTTGGGTACCGGGAAGATCGGGGTGTTACATGGTGAGTGACACTGCACCAATATACCCTGGTGTAAAAGAGACTGCACCAGCTGTTGCATTCCTGCCACTGCTTCAGGCTTTAATGGATATTGGGGGGCCGCAGGGAGGCGGACACCCGGCATAAGCGTGATCATTACAGGAGCACAATAAGTCAATCCTACCTCATGCGGTGACGTCGCCCAAATCTGATGTTTGTCTATGTCGTTTGTCGGCGGCTGGTGGCGTCGGATAACTCCTTCAACGATCTGGTTCCCTTTCCAATATTCCAGCGTTCCCTGAGGAAAATATTGCTCACCCAGTATGTTACTCGATTGGTTGTGTAATTCGTAGGTGAGGTACCCCAGTTCTTTTGCTAAGTGGCCTGCCTTCACTGAGGTGGTTACATGTGGTGCCACTAGGGAAGCATTCTGTTTCCACAGCCCTTCTTCCACTTGCACTATCACGGCAGTGCCGGGTTTGCCCTGTTCGCACTGTTCCTATCAAGCGGACCCTAGTCACTTCCCTATCAATGGACCAACGTAATCTTCCATTTCAGGATTGCAACCTGTAGGATCATAGAATAAGGTCACATGTGGGTCGGGTGTATTTCCAAAGACTGGTGCTGACGAAAGATCAATAGCCCACCATTGAGGTGTTGGAAGGTGTGTGTGCATCATCTTCTGGCTCTGGAGGTGAATTTCCTCGTCAGTGCAGATAATTCCTGCTTTTAATCCTTTCAATAGGTCTCTGCCTGCCAGGTTGCAGCCAAGATATGGGGTCACGGAAAAGGGGAGGGTACATTGTTCCTGTCCATAGGTTATAGTCAGAGGCTGAGTTAGGGGGTAACACCGCACTTTCCCGTCCAAACCTGATAACCGTGTTACATGGTCTGACATGGGAACTGCCAGAGATGCGGCAAGCTCCTGATTCAGGGTAGATGAGGTTGCTCCTGTATCAATCAAAAACGGAACGCTGGTGTCCCCCAGCATAATGTTTCCTATGAGTTCTTCATCGGGGTTGGCGATTAGTGGGAATAGGTGTTGTACAGGGGAGTGGGTGGGTCATTGGGAAAACGGGTTGTTGGTAGAGTACGGAGCCTGTCTTCCCCGTACTTACCCGGAGTCACCAGAGGGACACACCCTTTTCCAATGCCCCATCCCCCCACACTGAAAACAGCTTCCTCCAGCTCCTCTCTCACCACGTGGTCTTCCCTGCCCTGGAGGGATTTTATTTTGTCTTCCCTGGAATTCTCCTTCCCATCGTAGTCTATCCCATTGTGGTCTGGGTGGAAAACCCCTTCCTCTACCAGGCTACATCCCATTCCCAGGTCTCATAGCCAGCGCCTGGTAGGATTCCTCAGCTGCTGAATCCCACATATAATATTCTGTTTTTATTCTGGGTGCACTGGTGGCAGCCGTGGTTCCGGCACCGTCAGCCCAAAAGGCAGCTCCTGCACGTCTCATCTGGGTGATGTCATGGTCTAACCAGTTTAAGTCTGTTTTAATCATTGACTGTTCTTTAAGAGGGAGACAACTCATTAACATAGCATTGAAAGCTGGGGACCTGTTGCCCGCATTGTATACAGAGTCTCCTGCATAGGTCCCATAGATACTAGTGAAACGATCCAGATATGACTGGGGGTCTTCCTTTGCACCGGCTTACAATCGAGGACCACCAACGTGTTAATTGGCTTCTTCCAACATTCAAATAGACTGGTCATCATAAAATCTACACAAACTGCCTGGTCCGCATGCCCTTGCATGGCTTTTAGTGCCCGCCACGGCTGATGTTTCATAACATCCTTCCACTTCTGTTGTTCAGCCGCTGACAAAAGTGACACGGTCATGGACCAAATATCACGGTCTGTAGCCTGATAATATTCTGCCGTACTGCGGAGGTAGTCTACAAAATCTTACGGGGTCTTATGGCGATCTGGGGCTTTAACCCGTATCATACATTGCTCATGTGTTAAAGAAGGAACTGCAGATGCTGGAGAATCGAGGGTTACACAAAAAGCTGGAGAAACTCAGCGGGTGCAGCAGCATCTAAGGAGCGAAGGAGATAGGCGACGTTTCGGGTCGAGACCCTTCTTCAGACTGGTCAGGGATCAGGGAAACGAGAGATATAAACAGTGATGTGGAGAGATAAGGAACAATGAGTGAAAGATATGCAAAAAAGTATTGGTGATAAAGGAAGCAGGCCATTGTAAGCTGTTTGTGGTGTGAAAATGAGAAGCTAGTGCGACTGGGGGGGGGGGGGGGGGGAGATGGAGAAGGAATGTCAGGGCCAGAGGGCTGAGGGAGAGGTGGGGGGGAGGCAGTCTGGGTTAACAGAATTGAGAAAATTCAATTGCTCATGTGGTTTCCATGGTGCATATATTTGCATGGTATCGTTCTGATTGTCATCTCCTGCCCTAGGGTTGGGCACCGCTCTCATAGGGAGGTTCTGTGCAGTCCTACTAGGGTTTATTTTCACTCGCTCCCCGATTGATCCCACTGTGTTCATCGCTACATTTTGGACACTTTCCCTTAGCTCACTCATGTCTTCCTGGAGTATTTCACTGGAGCTTTGTAAGGTCGGAACTCTGGATTACATGGATATTACTGACGGAGCTGTCACAGGTAAGGATGCCATCGCTACTGGTGGGACATAGGGAGGTGGACATCTCCCATGATTATCTAACTCCTCATCTTCACTACCAAACAGGGTCGTCGTGCCAGACATGAAGTCTCCTCCAGAGGATTTACCAGTACTGGGTTTATTTTTACTAACCATCACCTGTGCCTCACCTCCCACCTGTCTCTTAATTATTTTCTCTTGTTCCTCTGCCCACTGGCATTCTAGTTGCAATACATCCCCTTTCATAGAGCCATCCTTATTTCTTAACTCTATCCCTTTTTTACATGCAGTATCCATCCAACTTCAAACTCTCCTCTCCTCATGCTTCTTCTCTGCTTCTGCTATCCATGCTTTAATTCCTTTCTTCCATTTCTTTCCTGCCTTCCTTTCCCATATCAACATCTCTGCTTTTTTAATTGTCTCTACATTCCATGTGCCCCCAACAGGTCAGGCTTCATCCCCTAACCATTTGGTCAACGTGTAACTTAACATTCTAAATTCCTTATTATACTTAGGATTCAAATAGCACATATGTTGGACGGGGGTTCCTCCTTCACTGTTATCCAGAGCATTCCCCATAGATAGATAGAAAGAAAGAGAAAGAGAGAGAAAAAGAAGAAAGAGAGAGAGAGATGAGAGAGAGAGAGAGAGAGAGAGAGAGAGAGAGAGAGAGAGAGAGAGAGAGAGAGAGAGAGAGAGAGAGAGAGAGAGAGAGAGAGACTTCTCAATTCTTCAAAAAACAATACCAAGTATTTCAACCAGGCAGACCTGCTAATCGAGACACCAGTTTCTCAACTTGGCAGTTTCTTTATCCCTTAAAAAATATGTCCCTAGTATCTCAACCAGGCTGACCCGCTAATCAAGACCCCAGTTTCTCAACTCGGCAGAATACTTAACTCTTTTAAAAACGCCACTTATTTCTTAACCCAACTTTGGATGTCTCAATAAGCCAGGCACACCTCGTCCCCTGTATCTCAACCCGACAAACTATGGATGTCTCAACAAGGCCGATGAGCCCTTTGCAAAGAGAGAGAAAGAGAAAACAAAGAGCAAGATAGACAGAGAGAGAGAGAGGGAGGAAAGAAAAATAGATAGAAAAAAAAGAGAAACAGCTTAATTCCTCCTTAAAAATGTACACATGATTCATGATTCTCGCTTGTGAGGAAATGTCATATACACATGTCTGTCATGATTCTCGCTTGGGACCAAAGGGGAATGGGAGCTAGCCACCTTCACCGACACCACCAACCCTCGCTGCCTCGCCGGAGCCGCTGATACTCGCTGCCTTCCCGTTCATCCGCTGACCGGCACTTCCGACGCTTCATCCGCGTGCGATTCCACTCCCCGTGGACCTCGACCAGCGACACTGCCGGCTCTGGCCACTCCATTGCCCACCAGTGGGCCGCAGCCGTCGCCTTACCAAAGTCCTAGGCTCAGCACTGGGCCTGGAGTCTCCACGCTGCAGACTCTCACACCACGTGGTCTGACTGCGCTGGGACCTAATGCTCACCTTCCTCCCACAGGGAACCTCAATAGACAACAGGTGCAGGAGTAGTCCATTCGGCCCTTTGAGCCAGCACCGCCATTCAATGTGATCGTGGCTGATCATCCACAATCAGTACCCCGTTCCTGCCTTCTCCTCATATCGCCTGACTCTGCTATCTTTAAGAGCCCTATCTAGCTCTCTCTGAAAGTATCCAGAGAACCGGCCTCCTTATGAGGCAGAGATTTCCACAGACTCACAACTCACTTGAGGAAAAGTGTTTCCACATCTACGTTCTAAATGGCTTACTGCTTATTCATAAACTGTGGTCCCTGGTTCTGTACTCCCCCAACATCGGGAACATGTTTCCTGCCTATAATGTGTCCAAACGTTTAATAATCTTATATGATTCAATAAGATTCCCTCTCAACCTTCTAAATTCCAGAGTATACAAGCCCAGCCGTTCCATTCGATCAACATATAACAGTCCTGCCATCCCAGGAATTAACGTGCTGAACCTACGCTGCACTCCCTCAATAGCAAGAATGTCCTTCTTCAAATTTGGAGATCAAAACTGCACACAATACTCCCGGTGTGGTCTTGTACTGGGGCATAACAGGGGAATTACTAACACTACCTAAAGATATAAATAAAAGATTTGCTCAATATTATCAAAATTTATATACATCGAAAACCTCTGCAAATAATACTCAAATTATAAATTTCTTAGACAATTGTCATCTTCCAAAATTAAATATGGAGGAACAAGAGGGATTAGGAGCTCAGATTACACTTCGGGAACTAGAAGAAACAATAAGTTTGTTGAAGAATGGCAAAACGCCAGGACCAGATGACTTTAGTAATGAATTCTATAAAAGATTCCACGAGATAATTTCTCCACGCTTGTAAGAATTATATATATATATGCTTTTAAAGAAAATAAATTACCAGAAACACTAACTGAGTCAACTATTACACTTATACCAAAAAATGATAACGATCTAGAAGACCCAGGCTCATATAGAGCTATTGCACTCCTAAATACAGATAAAAAAATATTAGCAAAGACACTAGCGAGAAGATTGAGTAAATATATTAGCAAACTAATAAACCCGGATCAAACTGGGTTTATACCAAAGAGATACTCATTTAACAATTTGAGATGGCTGTCTAATATAATGTACTCACATAATACTGAAGAAGACCTAGCAATTATCTCATTGGATGCAGAAAAAGCTTTTGATCAAGTAGAATGGCAATATTTATTCAAAGTATTGCAAAAATTTAACATGGGAGATAACTTTATCTCATGGGTAAAATTATTATATGATAAGCCAACGGCTAGAATACTGACTAATAATATATTATCCCCGAAATTCCAATTGGCAAGGGGCAATAGGCAGGGTTGCGCATTATCGCCTCTGCTGTTTGCACTAGTGATAGAGCCTTTAGCAGAAAGTATAAGAAGTCATCCGAATATTCATGGATATAATACCAAACACTCAAATAATAAAATTTGATTATATGCAGATGACATCTTATTATATATTACAAATTCACAAATTAGCATACCAAATATACTAAATTTAATATAGGAATTTGGTTCTTTTTCAGGATATAGAATAAACTGGAACAAAAGCGAAATTATGACGATAAAACCTCAAGAGCCGCTACATCTGTTGAAATTCCCCTTTAGAATTGCAACAGAAAAATTTAAGTATTTGGGCATCCAAATTACTAGGAAATATAAATCATTACTCAACGCAAACTATATGCCATTAATAACTAAATTAAATGGGTTGATTAAATACTGGAAATCACTGCCGATGTCCTTAATAGGTAGAATAAATGCGATAGAAATGATCTTCTTACCACAAATACTGTACCTATTTCAATCAATACCAATATACTTACCTAAAAAATTATTTAAAAAATTAGATTCTGATATTATAAACTTCATATGGGATTATAAATCACATAGAATTAAGAAAAAACACTTGTGTAAATCTAAAGAATCAGGGGGAATTTATGTAAGACATAACCTAATTCAATTAAAAATTTTACATAGATTATATTAATCTAAAACTAGACTGAATAAAATATTCCCAAATGTTTCCCCCATCTGTGACAAATGTCTTACTCAAAATGCCACTATAGCACATTCCTTTGTCTCGTGTATAAAACTGGATAAATTTTTGAATGAAATTTTTGGAATTTTTACAAAACTATTTAACACAAAATTGAACCCCAATACAGAACTGATTATCTTTGGATCAATGGAAGAGGGAAGTAAACTAACTATATTCCAAGAAGCTTTTCTTAATTATGGTCTAATAACAGCAAAAAAACCTATACTCAAATTTTGGAAAAACGCAATCACGCCAACATTCAAAATGTGGATTTCAAATATGTCTGAAATGCTTCATCTTGAAGAAATGAGATTTCTCCTACTAGGCAAAGTAGAGCAATTCTCAAAGACTTGGTCTCCTTTTATCAACTTTTTGCAAGCATATGGTGCAACATAACATAACCTCAGAAATTAAATGGTTTAGAACCGGGTGACGGATGGGCAAAAATACAAAATAGGTAGATCTCTCCTAATCTCTCTTTTCTTTACTTTCTCCTTCTATTTCAATCTTTTCAGCTTCTCTTCTATGTCCTTTATTTATTTTGCTGTCTGTTTCCACTTGCTTGTCTACCTATTCCGACATTCTGTATTTCTTTTTTCTTCCACTGTTCTTTTATTATTAAATCAAAAGTATGAAGTTGTACAAGAATGGAAATATGTATGTTTGTATTAGGTACTCAAGTACCACACTATTGTACTTACTTCTAACAAAAATAAACAAAACAAAACAAAATAAAAAATGAAGGCCAACGTACCATTCGTTTTCTTCACTGCCTGCTGTACCTGTATGCTTACTTTCAGTGACTGATGTACAAGGACTCCCCAGAGCCCATTGTACTTCCTATTTTCCCAATTTGACACCATTTAGATAATAATCTGCCTTCCTGTTTTTGCTACGAAAGTGGATAACAGCACAATTATCCACATTAAAATGCATCTACCAAGCATCTGCCCTCACCCAATCTCACCTCACCCAACCTGTCCAAGTCACCCTGCATCCTCAGAGCATCCTCTTCAGTTCACACTGCCACAGATTGTGTCATCTGCAAATTTGCCAATGTTACTTGTAATCCCTTCATCTAAATCATTGATATATATTGTAAATAGCTGCGGTCCCAGCACCGAGCCTGCCATGCTGAAAGGGACCCATTAATCCCTACTTTTTGTTTCCTGTCTGCCAACCAATGTTCCATCCATGACAGCACTCTACCCCCAATACCATGCTCCCTAATCTCCAATGTGGGACCTTATCACTGTAGTGGCCATTTGGCATAATTTTGTGAGTCATAAATTATAGCATTTGCCTTTAAATGGTGTCTGCCTGTAATAATGTGGGTGGGATTTATTACATAGTCGGAAGCGTGTTTGCTGCTGGGATTCCTGCGCAGAAGCTGTTGGTTTTTTAGTTAGTTCAGAGGAAGCTTGGTGAGAAGGAATGAGGATAGACAAAAGTACTGGAGAAACTCAGCGGATGCCGCAGCACCTATGGCGGAAATTGGCAACGCTTTGGGCCGTAACCCTTCCTCAGACACAGAGAAGGAATATCTTTCGACCATGCGGAGCTTTGCGGAGACATACGGAGTTTGACTAAGATTAAAATGTACGAGTCAAAGAAGAAGGTTGTACGAATATCTTACTCTTTTGCTTCAACAATAACAAGCTATTAATCAAGAGACTGTGTTATGAAGATTTATATTTTGAACCGTCACCTATTCCTTTTCTCCATAGGCGCTGCCTCACCCGCTGAGTTACTCCAGCATGGGGGGGGGGGGGGGGGCAGACACAAGGAGGGAGCGGGACCAGGTCATTTTGTGTCGTCAGGCTGGGGAGGCGGGACCTGCTCCCATTGGCCAATGCGGCTGCCCGTCAGAGGGAGGAGGTGGGGCACAGTCCCATTGGCCGCTCCTAGATCCGTCTGCTGATCCTGAAACGTTGGCCATTCCTTCTCTCCAGAGATGCTGCCCGTCCCACCCAGTTACACCAGCACATTGTGTCTATCTTCGGTTTAAACCAGCATCCGCAGTCCCTTTCTACATGCATTGATCGGCCACTGGTGGGCGATGTAGCGGCAGATTTTTAAGAGATTACTCCCTCTAGCCACTAAGTTGAAATACATGGTTAAGGAGAATGTCGTAATATGCATGTGAGCTCTTTGTGAGACCTTCAGAGCTTCTTCACAGATAAATCTTCATAACACAGTCTTTTGATGAATAGGTTCTTTATTGTTGAAGAAAATCAATAAGATATACATCTGACCTTATATTCCGACTCGTACACTCTAATCTTCGTCAAATTCCAGCATGTAACTTAAACGTTAGAAAACTCCTCGTGTCGGTTAAACGTCACGTGGTCGAAGGGTAAGCTTTCCCCATGTATCTTCAAAGCTAAACTGAAAACTAAGCTGCTGTGTAAGAAACCTAGCTCCAAACATGCCCTTGAATATGCAATGAATACCGCCCATATAATAACGGACAGTCTAAAATTTAAACGCACATGCCATAGTTAAGGACACACAAAATAAGCCAAATGGCCACTACACAGCAACCCCTAATTCTTCTGAGTATATAACGAGGCAATTATTAATAAAGATCAAAAAGGTAGCCATGAAGGCTTAACATATATCAAAAGCAAAAGGTCGGGGAACTGAACCCCGGTCTCCCGCGTGACCAGTGTACTAACTATACTATACTAACGAGGAAAATAGCATGCATTATATATTCGCAATCAGAATTCTTCATCGACTCTTAATATTCACCTTCGCCTTCTAGAAACAAACATAACATGATTATTGATCTTATTAAAACATTGTTTTTTAGTTTAAAGTTGTACCGTACGCACCAAACCCTAAAAATCACGCATGATGCCCAGTATATAGTCCAAAACATAAAAGCCCAAAGCTTTGACAGCATGAAACTTCTTCCTCCTTGTCCGATAAACTTATGGATGTGTCGTAACAACAAATTGAAGTGTGAAAATCCTTCGAGAAAATAACAGGATTTTTAGCAATAACGTTCACTGTTAGGTTTGATTAATTTCCGGTCATTCGGCCCTTCGAGCCAGCACCGCCATTCATTGTGATCATGGCTGATCGTCCCCAATCAATAACCCGTGCCTGCCTTCTCCCCATATTCCTTGACTCCACTGGCCCCTAGAGCTCTATCTAACTCTCTGTTAAATCCATCTAGTGACTTGACCTCCACTGCCCTCTGTGGCAGGGAATTCCACAAATTCACAACTCTCCGGCTGAAAAAGTTTTTTCTCACCTCAGTCTTAAATGGCTTCCCCTTTATTCTAAGACTGTGGCCCCTGGTTCTGGACTCACCCAACATTGGGAACATTTTTTCTGCATCAAGCTTGTCCAATCCTTTTTTGATTGTATATGTTTCTATAAGATCCCCCCTCATCTTTCAAAACTCCAGTGAATACAAGCCTAGTCTTTTCAATCTTTCCTCATATACCAGTCACGCCATCCCAGGGATCAATCTCGTGAACCTACTCTGCACTGCCTCAATCACAAGGATGTCCTTCCTCAAATTAGGAGACCTAAACTGGACACAATACTGTAGATGAGGCCTCACCAGAGACCTATACAACTGCAGAAGAACCTCTTTACTCCTGTACTGAAATCCTCTTGTTATGAAGGCCAACATTCCATTAGCTTTCTTCACAGCCTGCTGTACCTGCACGCCAACTTTCAGTGACCGGTGTACAAGGACGCCCAGGTCTCCCTGTACCTCCCCCTTACCTAACCTAACCCCAATGAGATAATAATCTGCGCCCTTGTTTTTACCGCCAAAGTTGATGACCTCACATTTATGCATATTATTCTGTATCTGCCACGCATCTGCCCACTCACTCAACCTGTCCAGGTCACCCTGCAACCTCCTAACATCCTCTTTATAGTTCACACTGCCACCCAGCTTTGTGTCATCCGCAAACTTGGTAGTGCTGCTTCTAATTCCCTCTTCCAAATCATTAATATATATGGTAAACAGTTGCGGCCCCAACACCGAGCCTTGCGGCACTCCACTCGCCACTGCCTGCGATTCTGAAAAGGACCTGTTCACTCCTACTCTTTGCTTCTGGTCTGCCAACCAATTTTCTATCCATGTCACCACTCTACCCCCAATACCATGTGCCCTAATTTTAGTCACCAGTCTCCCGTGCGGGACCTTATCAAAGGATTTCTGAATGTCTAGATCCACTCCATCCACTGCCACCACTTCATACATTTTACTTGTCACACATAACCATACAACCATATAACAATCACAGCACGGAAACAGGCCTTCTCGGTCCTTCCAGTTCGTGCCGACCATTTATTTTCCCCTAGTCCCATCTAACTGCACTCAGACCATACCCCTCCATTCCCTTCTCGTCCATATACCTATCCACTTTACTTTTAAATTTTAAAATCGATCCTGCCTCCACCACTTCTGCTGGAAGATAATTCCACACAGCCACCACTCTCTGATTAAAGAAGTTCCCCCTCATGTTACCCCTAAACTTCTTTCCCTTAATTCTCATGTCATGCCCTCTTGTTTGAATCTTCCCTACCCTCAATGGGAAAAGCATATCCACGTCAATTCTGTCTATCCCTTTCATCATTTTAAAGACCTCAATCAAGACCCCCCTTAACCTTCTGCGCTCCAAAGAATAAAGACCTAACTTGTTCAACCTTTCTCTGTAACTTAGTTGCTGGAACCCAGGCAACATTCTAGTAAATCTCCTCTGTACTCTCTCTATTTTGTTGACATCCTTCCTATAATTAGGCGACCAAAATTTACACCATACTCCAGAATTGGTCTCACCAATGCCTTGTACAATTTGAACATTACTTCCCTACTCCTATATTCAATGCTCTGATTTATAAAGGCCAGCACACCAAAACCTTTCTTTACCACCCTATCTACATTCGATTCCACCTTCAGGGAACTATGCACAGTTATTCCTGGATCCCTTTGTTCCACAGCATTCCTCAATTCCCTACCATTTACCATGTACGTCCTGTTTTGATTTGTCCTGCCAAGATGTAGCGCCTCACACTTATCAACAATAAACTCCATCTGCCAACTTTCAGCCCACTCTTCCAAATGGCCCAAATCTCTCTGTAGACTTTGAAAATGTACGTCATTATCCACAGCACCACCTATCTTAGTATCATCTGCATACTTACTTATCCAATTTTCCACCCCATCATCCAGATCATTGATGTACATGACAAACAACAGTGGACCCAACACAGATCCCTGAGGCACCCCACTGGTCACCGGCTTCCAACCTGACAAACAGCCATCCACCATTACTCTCTGGCATCTCCCATTCAGCCACTGTTGAATCCATCTTGCTACTCCGCCATTAACACCCAAAGATTGAACCTTCTTAACCAACCTTCCATGGGGAAACTTTTCAAAGGCCTTACTGAAATCCATATAGACAACATCCACTGCTTTACCCTCATCAATTTCCCTAGTAACCTCTTCAAAAAATTCAAGAAGGTTTGTCAAACATGACCTTCCAGGCACAAATCCATGTTGACTGTTCTTGATCAGACCCTGTTTATCCAGATGCTTGTATATATTATCTCTAAGTATCCTTTCCATTAATTTGCCCACCACTGGCGTCAAACTAACAAGTCTATAATTGCTAGGTTTATTCTTTGAACCCTTTTTAAACAATGGAACAACATGCGCAGTCCGCCAATCCTCCGGCACTATTCCCATTTCTAATAACATTTGAAATATTTCTGTCAAAGCCCCTGCTATTTCTACACTAACGTCCCTCAATGTCCTAGGGAATATCCTGTCAGGACCTGGAGACTTATCCACTTTTATATTTTTCAATTTCAATTTATATTTTGTCAGTACTTTCTCCTCTTTGAATCTCATAGTTTCCATAGCTACTCTACTTTTTTCCCTTACCTCACATAGTTCAATATCCTTCTCGTTGGTGAATACTGAAGATAAGAAATTGTGCAATATCTCCCCCATCTCTTTTTGCTCTGCAGATATCTGTCAGTTCTGGCTCTCTAACGGTCGAATTTCATCCTAAAAAAATTCCAGAAGATTAGTCAAGCATGATTTCCCTTTCATAAATCCATGTTGACTTGGACTAATTATTTTACTGTTTTCCAAATGCCCCATTATTACCTCTTTAATAATTGACTCCAGCATCTTTCCCACCACTGAAGTCAGGCTAACTGTTCTGTAATTCCCCATTTTCTCTCTCGCTCCTTTCTTGAAAAGTGGGATAACGTTAGCAATCCTCCAATCCACAGGAACTGATCCTGAATCGATCGAACATTGGAAAATAATCACTAATGTGTCCACTATTTCTAGAGCCACTTCCCTGAGGACCCTGGGATGCAGACCATCAGGCCCAGGGGATTTATCATCCTTCAGTCGTATCAGCCTACCCAATACTATTTCTCGCCTAATGAAAATTTATTTCAGTTCCTCTACCCCCTTAGATCCTCTGTCCTCCAGTACATCTGGGAGTATGTTTGTGTCTTCCTTTGTGAAGACAGATCCGAAGTACCTGTTCAACTCTTCTGCCATTTCCTTGTTACCCATAATAATTTCACCCGTGTCTGCCTTCAAGGGACCCACATTTGACTTTGCTACTCTTTTCCCCCTTAACATACCTAAAGAAGCTTTTACTGTCCTTCTTTATATCCCTGGCCAGCTTCCCTTTCTACTTCATCTTATCAGCCTGTATTGCCTGTTTTGTTTCCTTCTGTTGCCCTATGAAATTTTCCCAATCCTCTGGCTTCCGGCTACTCTTTGCTGTGTTATACATCTTTTCTTTTAGTTTTATTCTATCCCTAACTTCTCTTGTCAGCCACGGTTGCCTCCTACTCCCCTTAGAATCTTTCTTCCTTTTTGGAATGAAATGATCCTGTGTCTTCCGGATTATGCCCAGAAATTCCTGCCATTGCTGTTCCACCGTCATTCCTGCTAGGATCCCTTTCCAAGGCCAGCTCCCCTCTTCTACCATAGATGAGGCTCTCATCAGGGTTTCTTCAGTACCCCGTGACACTGCTCTCTCTCCCCAACCCCCCACTCATAACAAGGGCAGAGTCCCCCCCTAGTCCTCACCTTCCACCCTACCAGCCGTGACATACAACAAATAATCATCCGCCATTTTCGCCACCACCAACGTGACCCCACCACTTGCCACATCTTCCCATCTCCTCCCCTGTCCGCTTTCAACAAAGACCGCTCCCTGGTCCATTCGTCCCTTCCCACACCGAACCACCTCCTCTCCGGGCTCTTTCCCTTGCAATGGAAGAAATGCTACACGTGTCGCTTTACCTCCCCCTTGACTCCATTGAAGGCCCCAAGCAATCGTTCCAGGTGTAACAGAGGTTCACCTGCATCTCCTCCAACCTCATCTATTGCATCCGCTGCTCCAGATGTTAGCTGATCTACATCGGTGAGACCAAGCGTAGGCTTGGCGATCTCTTCGCCGGACACCTCCGCCCAGTTCGCAATAACCAACCTGAACTCCCAGTATCTCAGCACTTCAACTCCCTCTCCCATTCTGAATCTGACCTGTCTGTTCTGAGTCTCCTCCATGGCCACAGTGAGGACCACCGGAATTTGGAGGAGCAGCACCTCATATTTCTCTTGGGCAGTTTGTACCACAGTTGTATGAACATTGACTTCTCTAATTCCAGGTAGTCCTTACTGACCCCTCCCCTTCTCAGCTCTCCCTCAGTCCTCTGTCTCCTCCTCTTCCTTTCTTCTTCACGCCCCCCCCTCCCCCAACCCCCTCACCCTCACATCAGTCTGAAGAAGGGTTTCGGCCTGAAACATTGCCTATTTTTTCCCTCCAAATTTGCGGATGACACGAAGCTCGGGGGCAGTGTTATCTGTGAGGAGGATGCTAGGAGACTGCAAGGTGACTTGGATAGGTTGGGTGAGTGGGCAAATGCATGGCAGATGCAGTATAATGTGGATAAATGTGAGGTTATCCACTTTGGTGGCAAAAACAGGGAAGTAGACTATTATCTGAATGGTGACCGATTGAGAAAAGGGAAGATGCAACGAGACCTGGGTATCATGGTACACCAGTCATTGACAGTAGGCATGCAGGTACAGCAGGCAGTGAGAAAGTGAATGGTATGTTGGCATTCATAGCAAAAGGATTTGAGTATAGGAGCAGGGAGGTTCTACTGCAGTTGTACAGGGTATTGGTGAGACCACACCTGGAGTATTGCGTACAGTTTTGGTCTCCAAATCTGAGCAAAGCCATTCTTGCCATAGAGGGATTTCAGAGAAGGTTCACCAGACTGATTCCTGGGAGGTCAGGACTTTCATATGAAGAAAGACTGGATAGACTTGGCTTGTACTCGCTAGAATTTAGGAGATTGAGGGGGATCTTATAGAAACTTACAAAAGGGGTTGGACAGACTAGATGCAGGAAGATTGCGGTGAGCCTCTGGAATTCTCTACCACAGAAGGTAGTTGAGGCCAGTCGGTGTGGGAGATTGCAACCTTCACGTGGTCCACCCTGTTTCAACAAATGCAATCAACCTGGCGTGCACAAACTGAAGATCAAACAGATCAAGTTGTCTTACAACTTTAGGCTGTGCACGCCATACGCAAGAAGAAGGCCAGTTCATTGGCTATATTTAAGAGGGAGTTAGATGTGGCCCTTGTGGCTAAAGGGATCAGGGGGTATGGAGAGAAGGCTGGTACAGGATACTGTGTTGGATGATCAGCCATGGTCATATTGAATGGCAGTGCAGGCTCGAAGGGCTGAATGGCCTACTCCTGCACCTATTTTCTATGTTTCGATGCTTCTATACTGCCATACGCGCTGAGTTTCTCCAGCATTTTTGTCTACCCTACTCCTTGTGGATCCCGTTTCTGTTGTTCCTTCTCAAGGAGCCATAGATAACCCATCCAAGTCGGGTGTTTGCAGCATATGGTCCATCACCTTGGCTTCTAACAATCTGTATGGGTTCCAATGCCTTCAAAACATTTGTTCCGATAAGTAGGTCAACACCAGAATTTATTGCAGATATTTTGACATCCTTCAGGTAAGGACATTGTTTCAAGGCTTCACATCTGGGTATGTTTTACGCCCAACAGGCATGGTTTCATGTGTAAACACTTCAGATATTGGTATAAAATTATCTTCATCCAGATTGGATATCTCCATACTTGTAATATAATGACTCATGTTCTCCTTATCTTTATTCATGCAATCGAGTCTTAATGTCGCGCGGGGCCGGTCCCACTGAGAAGCGCGGAGGGGTATACAGAGTTGATGTGGACAAGCTTTTCCCTATGAGAATAGGGAAGATTCAAACAAGAGGACATGACTTTAGAATTAAGGGACAGAGGTTTAGGGGTAACATGAGGGGGAACTTCTTTACTCACAGAGTGGTAGCGGTGTGGAATGAGCTTCCAGTGGAAGTGGTGGCGGCAGGTTCGTTGGTATCATTTAAAAATAAATTGGATAGCCATATGGATGAGAAGAGTATGGAGGGTTATGGTATGAGTGCAGGCAGGTGGGACTAAGGGAAAAAAGTTGTTCGGCATGGACTTGAAGGGCCGAGATGGCCTGTTTCTGTGCTGTAATTGTTATATGGTTATATGGTATGGAGTTATGAGCGATATCGCGTGGCGCTCCGAAATTCTGTAGCGAACAAAATCTTTGCGTGCCACCGGCCTGTCGCGTAACTGACGGCCAAAGTGGGACAGGCCCAAGACCCTGGCGTGACGCAACGTCTCACCTCCAACAGCAGCAGAAAGAGGGAAACGATCGCCGAGCTCCGCCTGGGGCTCACGGCCGTTACGGATCCGGTCCACCCCCACTAATACTCTCAGAGCGGGGCCAAGAAAATTGAAGGTAGACACAAAACTTCGGATGGATGACGTTTCGGATCCAGACCCTTCTTTCAGACTGAAGAAGATTCTAGACCCAAAACATCACCCATTCCTTCTCTCCAGAGATGCTGCCGGTCCCGCTGAGTTATTCCAGCAGTTTGTGTCCATCTTCAAATGACGTCACGTGCTTCAGATGACAGTGCGGACGTATGAAGTCACGTGCAATCTTCGTGGGACCGTCACGTCTCAACGCGACCTCAAGGTAATGTAATTAGCGCTCCAAGGACATGTAAGTGGGACAGGGGCTTTAGTCTCTTCTCTGTGATGTTCAGCCTTCTCGTCAGGTTTTCCGTGCAAAATGTAGACGCACTTCCGTGTTCCAAAAAAAGCATATGTTTGCAATACTGTACTCGTTTTGCTATTCCTCACCTGTAATGTAAAATAGAAAAGATACTGTTTTCAACCCCAGCCCCAATGTGAGCTGTTACTTGAGGCGGGGAGATAGTATCTCTAGTAGTCGGCTTCTCTTTCTGTTCCGTTTGCTCCGGTTCATCCTCTTCCATTGCTCTGGTAGTTCTTCATCCATTTCTTCCTGTTCTTCCTCTTCTATTTGCTCCGGTGGGTTTTCCAGTGTGAAGTGCTTCAGGATGATATTGCCTGCACTTATAACAAGTTACAGGACCCTTACAGTCTCTGGCCATGTGTCCTCTTTTCAAACATCCAATACAGATTCCCTTCTCTTTCAAGAAATCCATCTTATCTTCATATTCTTTCATCTTGAATCATCAACACCATCTTATGGTGTGACCGACCTCATCACAAAATACTATTTGCTTGCTCGTAGATACATCTCTTTTCATGCCATCTGTCGTTCCCACAGGTCTGGTTGTGGTAGTAAAACTACTTCTCATAGGTTCTGATCTTTCTTCCGTTTTGGTAAAGGTAGAATCTTTGTTAGTTGCAATCGGTTAATGATGTTCAATAGTCCCGTGGTGTGGCTCCAACATGTACCGTACTTCCTGGTCCAAGAATTGCACCAGGTCTGGGAGCCTGGCTACTTGCTTCTTCTTATCCATTATTTTGCCTGTTTTATATCTCCACCTTTCTCTCAGTCTTCTGGGCAACTTGCTAATGATGGCACTAGTATTACTCACAAGATTTATTTCCTCCATGTGGCCGAGATTTTTCATCGAGCTGCAACAACCTGTAAGAAACGTCGCATAATTACTCAATGCCTCCCCATCTTCTGACGATATCTTTCCAAGCATCGACCTTCTACATGTATGCGTTAGCAATCCTGTGTTCATTATCAAAACGTTCTTTAAGTAACCTTTTCGCCTCTTTATAGGCTTGGTTGTCAGGCTCATTTTGCCAAAGTTTCATCGTGAAAGCCGCTAGTAAACATATTGATTATCTGCGATTCTTATGGTGGCCTGAAGGGGATGTGCAGCAAGATATTGTTGATTACCGAATGAAAGTACATCTCTTCGGAGCAGTGTCATCTCCAAGTTGTGCGAATTACGCTTTAAGGAGAACCGCAGAGGATAATAAAGATTATTTCCCAGAGGAGGTAATTTCCACTTTGCTAATAATTTTTACATGGACGATTGCCTAAAATCCACATCTACTGAGTTAGAGGCAATTCAAATGTTGAAACACCTGACCTCTCTCTGCAATAAGGGAGAATTTGGACTAACCAAGTGGATCAGCAACAATCGTGCTGCTTTGGAAAGCATTCCACCAGATGACAGAGCGGAAGAAACCAAGGAGTTGGATTTAGATAAAGACAACTTGCCAATGGAAAGGGCACTGGGACTGCACTGGTGCGTGGAAACGGATGTGTTTAAGTTTAAATTGTCGATTCAGGAACCACCATGCACAAGAAGGGGTATCTTATCTGTGATTGGCTCAGTATACTACCCGTTGGGATTTCTTGCACCATTTCCACTGCCAGCCAAGTTAATTTTACAAAATCTGTGTAGGGAAAAACTTGGTTGGGATGAGAGTATAACTCAAACATCCTCGCACAGTTGGACAGAATGGTTAACTGACCTCCATAAAATGTAAAAGTTTAAGGTAGATCGGTGCATAAAACCAAAAAACTTTGGTAAGATCGGAAATGCACAACTGCATCATTTTTCGGATGCCAGTGAAAGTGGTTATGGGACCGTTTCATACTTAACATGGCAAAATGTAAACAACAGAGTGCATGTTGCACTTTTAATGGGAAAAGCCAGAGTAGCACCACTGGAGCAAATGACGATTCCCAGAATGGAACTTACAGCAGCCGTCTTAGCTGTTAAAATTGACATCATGCTGCAAAAGGAACTACAATTCCAACTGGAAGAATCTATCTTCTGGACCGATAGCACTACGGTTCTGAAATACATTAACAATGAAAACAAACGTTTTATGACATTTGTTGCAAATAGAGTCTCCTTTGTACGGGGAGCTACTAATGTTTCTCAATGGAGATATGTTAATACAAAGGAAAATCCTGTGGACGAAGCCTCCAGGAGACTAACTGCAAATTGCTTTCTTAATAACAAGAGATGGATCAATGGGCCAAAGTTTCTCTGTGAACCTGCAGAGAATGGCCAAAGCTTGAACTCGGATTTTAAATCTCTACAAATGATCCGGAAATCAAACAAAACGTTTCGGTGAATGTGATTGCTAAAAACTCATATGACAGCGTGAACAATTTAATTACCCACTTTTCATCTTGGAATAAATTGAGAACATCGGTAGCCTGGGTTCTCAAAATCAAAACAAGATTGTTGCTGACGATTCGGAAAAGGAGGCAAATAACAGAAAGTATCCTGGAGGAGAATCCTGATGAATGGGAAAGGGAGATAAAAGGCCAGATGCAAGTTTTTGAAGCTTCATATTGCTATGTCTTGATGATCTCCTCAAGGCAGAAAATGCAATTATATCTTTTTGTCAAAGACAAAAATATGGGGAAGAAATATTAACATTGGAAGCTGGAGGACGGGGTAAAAAGAAGTAGTCAATTGTACAAGCTCGACCCAATCTGGGAAGGAGATCTTCTGCGGATGGGTGGACGCCTAAACTGATTGGCAATGCCCGAAATAATGAAATCATTCTCCTATCATTCTCGCTAAGGACTTTTACATATCGACATTATTATTACGGCATATTTATGAACAAATTGGACATGGAGGATTATATGCTAGCCCAACTTCGTAAAAAATATTGGGTCACCAAGGCTAATTCAGCAGCAAGAAAGATAATAAAAAATTGTATCATATGCAAGCGAGAATGTGGAAAACTTGGTATCCAGAAGATGGCAGACTTGCCCTTGGAGAGGATCGCTCCAGACACACCTCTATTCACAGATGTGGGGGTGGATTATTTTGGTCCTATGGAGGTTAAGAGAGGACGTAGCCTTGTGAAAAGATATGGTGTAATCTTAACTTGTATGGCAAGTAGAGCAGTACATCTTGAAATTGCATCTACTCTTGACATGGACTCATGTATTCAAGCATTAAGGAGATTTATTTGTCGACGGGATCAGGTTGGTTTGTTAAGATCAGATAATGGTTCAAATTTCGTTGGAGCGGATAGGGAACTAAAAAAGACTTGAATCAGGATAAAATCCAAAATGCTATGCTTCAACAAGGCATAAAATGGAGCTTTAATCCTCAGATGGGGTCCCATCATTGCGGTATTTGGGAACGATTAATTCGTATAATACGAAATGTGCTGCGCTCCGTTCTTAGACAACACATTTTGGATGATGAAGGGTTACAAACTCTGTTTTGTGAAATTGAGGCGATTTTAAACGATCGACCTATTACGACAAGTTCTGATGACCCAAATGACCTGGAAGTACTTACACCAAATCATATTCTTCTGCTGAAAACCAATCCAACACTACCACCTGGGATTTTTGAAAAGAACATTTGTATATGAAACGTAGATGGAAACAAGTACAATATATGGTAAATCTGTTTTGGAGGAGATGGATACAAGAGTATTTGCCTTTAATCCAAGAACGACAATGATGGCTAAGGATTAAAAGGAACTTTGCTCCAGGTGACATGGTGTTGGTAGCTGACTCTACAGCATCTCGAGGTTCTTGGTTGATGGGAAGAATACTAGAAATCATGCCTGATGTTCAGGGTTTGGTGCGTATGGTGCGACTGAAAACAAAAAAATAATGTTTTAATAAGACCAATAACCAAGTTGTGCTTGCTTCTAGAAGGCGAAAGTGAAGATGGAGGAGTCGATGAAGAATTGTGATTGCAGATTTATAGTGCATGCTATTTTTTCCTCGTTAGTATAGTGGTTAGTATCCCCGCCTGTCACGCAGAGACCGAGCTTTGATTTTTGAGGAGCTACAGGGTTTATTCCCTAACCTTTTGCTTTTGATATATGTTAAGCGTTATGGCCACTTTTTTCATGTTTATTAGTAATTGCCTCATTATGTATTCAGAACAATTAGGGGCCGGTATGTAGTGGCCATTTGGCCTGTTTTGCGTGTCATTGTGAATGACATGTGACTTTAAATTTTAGACTGCCCGTTGTAATGTGGGTGGGATTTATGACGTGTTTTGGGCGTGTTTGAAGCTTAACTGCTTGCGCAGAAGTTTAGTTTTTAGATTAGTTTGGACAGACGATGGAGAAGGTCAACCCTTCGACCATGTCATTGTTACGGAGACACGAGGAGCTTTCTGATATCTAAAGTAATAAGCTGGAGTTCGAAGAAGATTGCCGTAACAAGAAGGAAAAACCTTGGATTATTTTACAGTTTTCTACTGACAATAAAGTAAATATTAATCAAAAGACTGTGTGTTGAAGCTTTATCAATGGAGAAGCTCTGACCGTGTCTGAGGCAGCTTGCATGCGTATCGAAGATATTCCCGTTATCCATTCTCATCCAATTAGCGGCTAGGGTGCTAATTACCCAAAAGATATGAAAATTCTGCCGCTACAATGCCTCCATCTTCTACATCACATCAGCTGCATCTGTGCAGTTGGGAGCTATAGGTGAGTGGTGGAGTATTGCATTCGAGGACCAGCCCTCCCGTGTGATGCTACCCCCCACCCCAGCGCATTGGGGGATGGATGGTACCCAATGGGCCCCACTTGGTGTAGTAACCAGCTAAAAGCTTCTGTCAGCAGAGATAAGCAATGATCATAATTGAAGGTGGAAATGGCTTCAAATAGTGAGGAATGGTGAAGAATAGCCTGAAACAAAATGTAACATTGTTTGCGATCAATAAAGTATGTTGTGCACCGTGTGCATAATAATTGCCCATTTTCTTTTGCAACATTGGTGACGGCTCATTAGAAAAAGGTCACGGTGTTTACTTGGATTTCACCAGAATGGAATCAATGGATCTTATTTTGTACAGCTAATCCATTATTTGTCTGTCATACCTTGCAATACAAATCGTAAAGGCAAGAGTGGGCATGTTGCTATGGAAACTCATCAGAGGAAAGACCCTTGTAGGAAAGAAAACATTTCCTAATTTAATCAAATCCATTAAACAAATAAAACACAACAGCAGCCAAACAATATTGCCAAGTGCAGGAACTATCCTTGAAGTAGTGGGGAGGTGTGCGACTGCCCTACGGCTACAGATATGCGTGGAGGCGAGGATAATTTCTTATCATTTCTGGAGATGGTTGGCATTTTCTTTCATTATTGATGGCATAACATGAATTCATAATTCCAAAGACACAGTGAGGTAAAAAAAACGTGCTTTATTTGTTACGTAAGGCACAAATGCGTCAAGACTTTCTTTAAAAAAACACTTTATTAAAAAAAATGCCTTTAAGTTTTGTGGCCAGTGTTAGCCAGCTGGTACTGTGAGCAGTCCGCTGTGTGCAGTTTGGCTCACTTTTGCATTTTCACTTGGCTACATTATGAATGAGAAGATGCTGGTATTGTTGATTGTCTGCTCCTCGGCAGGGGCCAGGAGGGCTTATATTAGGAACACTTCTCCATCCGTTTCCCACCACGGATGGCTGGCCTGTTGAGTTCTACCGGCACTTTGGAGGGGAATGACGGGCAATGTGTCGGGTGTGGACACTTTCTTGGACTGATGGAGGTGGGGAGAGAGCTGGAAAAATAGAAGTGGTCGGGACAGACTCCAGAACCTGATTAGGAGGGGGTGGGGCGGTGGGGGGAAATTCCCTTAATTTGGAGAGTTCAATGTTCATGTCCTTGGGCTGTAAGCCATGAGGTGCTGTTCCTCCAGTTTGTGTGTCACCTCATTCTGGCAATGGAGGGGGCCCAGGTCAGAAAGATCAGTGTGGGAGTGGGAAGGGGAGTTAAAATGGTTGGCAACCGGGTGATCCAGCAGGACTTGGTGGCTGCAATGCACGCCTAGTATAGACGCAAGGAGAGAGTGCATGTGTGAGAGATAGCGTGTGTGAGAATGTGTGTGTGAGAGAGTGCATGTGTGAGAGATAGCGTGTGTGAGAATGTGTGTGTGAGAGAGTGCGTGTGTGAGAGATAAAGCGTGTGTGAGAATGTGTGTGTGAGAGAGTGCGTGTGTGAGAGATAGCGTGTGTGTGAGAGAGAGAGCGTGTGAGAGAGAGAGCAAGAGAGGGAGTGTGTGTGAGAGAGAGGGACTGTGTGTGTACGAGACAGAGAGAGAGCGTGGGTGAGAGAGAGAGTGTGTGTGAGAGGCAGTGTGCGTGTTCCAGAGAATGAGATGGAGTGTGTATGTGAGAGAGAGAGAAGGTGTGTGTGTGACAGAACAAGAGAGAGAACAAGAGGGAGAGGGTGTGTGTGTGTGCGTGAGAGAGAGAGGGACAGGGAGAGAGGTGTGAGAGTGGGACGGAAGAGACATGGGGAGGGGGAAGCTATATATTTCTGGGTGGGAGAAGCAGGGGAGGGAAGGGCTATCGAGGGAGTGCGTGAGAGAGACAGGGAGCGAGAGCGGGCGTGTGAGGGGGGGGCGTGCGCGGAACGGTGGAATGGAGAGAATTTGCAAACGAGTAGATGGGGCGAGTGGAGGGAGAGGGGAGAGTGTGGGGAGGGTGGAGAGAGAGGAATGTCTATGTGCAGCTTGAAGGGACATTGGTCAGGTAGCATTTGGAGTATTGCATACAGTTCTGGTCACTCCATTACAGGGCTGATGTGGAGGTTTTGGGGAGGGTGCAGAGATGGTTAACCAGAATGGTTTAAAAACAAGGAACTGCAGGTGCTGCTTTACAAAACAGGACACAAAGTGCTGGAGTAACTCAGCGGGACAGGCAACATCTCTCACACATGCACAGAAGGAATGGGTGACTGAAGAAACTACACAAAACATTACTCATTCCTTCCAGAATTTTGTGTCTACCTAAACAGCACCTATCCACGTGGCAGTGTGCCATCAGGCTGGAGGAGCAGGCAAAGGCCTTGCCACAGAGCGGGCAGGTGAATGGGCGCGGGCCAGTGTGGACTCGCTCCAGCAGGTGGTCAAGGCGGGTGAAGCCCTTGCCACAGGACGGGTAGGGTAAGGGATGCTCACCGCAGTGGATATGCCGGTGCTGCCACAGGCTGGACATGCGGGTGAAACCCTTGCCACACTCAGCGCACACAAAAGGTTTCTCTCCGGTGTGTATCCGCTGGTGCTCCCACATCCCCCGTGCTCTCTTGTCACAGTGGGAGCAGCCGCTCGCTGGCATGGGTGCGCCGGTGCTGCTGCAACCCCCGCGAGCTGTTAAACTCCTCACCGCAGTACGGGCAGTCGTAGGGCTGGCCACTGGTGCGCACGCGCTGGTGAGACAGGGCGTGAGAGGCCATGGCAAAGCACTCTCCACACACTGGGCTGGGGATGGGACAGTCGCCGGTGTGCACCCGCTTGTGGGACAGCAGCTTGGAGAAGCAGGTGAAGCCCTTGCCGCACTGGGCGCAGGTGTAGGGGCTCTCGCCAGTGTGGGTGCGCTGGTGCTCCAGCAGTCTGTTGTAGCGGGTGAAGCCCTTGCCGCACTGGGCGCAGGTGTAGGGACGCTCGCTGGTGTGGGTGCGCTGGTGGGTCACCAGGTGGTCGGAGCGGGTGAAGCCCTTGCCACACTGGGCGCAGGTGTAGGGCCACTCCCTGGTGTGGGTGTGTTGGTGTACCAGCTGGTGATTGGACCGAGTTAAGCCCTTGCCGCAGTCGCTGCAGGTGTAGGGCCGCTCCCCGGTGTGTAGGCGCTTGTGCCTCTTCAGGTCCATGGATGACTTGAAGCCTTTGCAACAGTCGGAGCAGGTGAAGGGCTGTTCATTGCTGTGCACCCGCAGGTGGATTCTCAGGTGATTCGCCATCTTGAAGCTCTTGCCGCAGTCGGAGGAGTCGAAGGGCGTTCACCTGTATGAACCCGCCGGTGGATCTCCAGCTCGCTCGTGCACCGCCAGGCCTTGCCACACACGTCACCCTCATAACGCTTCTCCTTGTTGTGCCCCGTCATGTGGTCCTCCATCGAAGCTCAGCCCCTCGAAGCTCAGTCAGCACACCGAGCAGATGGGGGGGGGGGGGTGGAGCGGAGGGGGCTTACCGGCACCCTGGCCACCCTCAAAGGCTGCTCACTTCCCCATCTCTCCGTCCACAGCAACGGCTCCTAAACCCTGCAGGAGGGGAACACAGTTGGTCAACAAGCTGGCAAACAGGACATTACTGGCACATATTGGTTGCGTTTACGGCGGAGGAAACCGGCATATAATTCTGCGCGGCACAGTGGCGCAGCAATATAGTTGCTGCCTCACCGACAGAGACCCGGGCTCAATCCTGATCCTGACTATGGGTGCCGTCTGTGTGGAGTTTGTACCTTCTTCCCTTGACCTGCGTGGGTTTTTACTCCGGGTGCTCCGGTTTCCTCCAACATTTCAAAGACGTTCAGGATTGTAGATTAATCGGCCTCCGCAAAATTGTTAAATTGTCTCTAATGTGCGTAGGATAGTGCCAGTGTACGGGGTGATCGCTGGTCGGCGCAAACTCCGCGGGCCAAAATACCTGTTTCCGCGCTGCATCTCTGAACTAAACTAAACCAAAGAAGGGTATCGACCCAAAATATCACGCATTCATTCTCCCCACAGTTACTGTCTGACCCACTGAATTACTCCAGCACTTTGTGTCTATCTTCTCCTGTACTGCCTCAATAGCAAGGATGTCCTTCCTCAAATTAGGAGACCAAAACTGCACACAATACTCCAGATGTGGTCTCACCAGGTCCTTGTACAACTGCAGTTGGACCTTATACTCAAATCCTCTCGTTATGAAGGTCAACATGCTTTCTTCACAGTCTGCTACACCTGCATGTCCAGTTTCAGTGACTGATGTACAAGGACATCCAAGTCTCGTTGGACTTCCCTTTTTCCTAATCTGACACCATTGAGATAATAATCTGCCTCCTTGTTCTTGCCGCCAAAGTGGATAACCTCACATTTGTCTACATTATACTGCATCTGCCCACTCACTCAACCTGTCCAAGTCACCCTGCAACTTCCCAGCATCCTCTTCACAGTTCACACTACCATCCAGCTTTGTGTCAGCTGCAAATTTGCTAATATTACTTTTAACTCCATCATCTAAATCATTAATATATATTGTAAATAGTTGCAGCCCAGCACCGAGCCTTGCAGCTCTCCACTCGCCACTGCCTGCTATTCGGACACAGACCTGTTTATTCCTACTCTTTGTTTCCTGTTTGCCAACTAATTCTCTATCCATGTCAATAACCTACCTCCAATTCAATGTGCTCTAATTTTGCCCACTGATCTCCTGTGTGGGGCCTTATCAAAGGCTTTCTGAAGGTCCAGATACACTACAACCACTGGCTCTCCTTCATCCATTTTACTTGTCACATCCTCAAAAAATTCCAGAAGATTAGTCAAGCAGGATTTCTCCTTCATAAATCCATGCTGACTTGGATCAATCCTTTTCTGCCATCCATATTCACCATTATTACTTCTTTAATAATTGACTCCAGCATCTTCCCCACCACCAATGTCAGACTGACTGGTCTATAATTCCTCGTCTTCCTACTTATCCATAATAGTTAAATTTGCAGCTATGATAGTAACAGCCCTACCACTTACTCACGTTCATGTGGAGAGACTGTTCTCTGCACTGAAAATAAATAAATCAGATTTAAGAGCTTCAGTGAAAGAGGATCTGGCAGAACCAATTCTGTTCCTAAGGACGTTATTAATACATTTTAGGTATGTACTTTTGTAGCAAACTTAACTATCGATGCATTTACTTTTAACTTCTATTGCACATGAAATTTTGTTTTACAATTTAGCCATCGCTCATACATGTGGCCTTAGTTTAATCAATTTTGCAGCAGATTTAGAATTATTTGACCTAGGGGTCGGGGGTCGGATGTTTTGGGAACGACACCACAGCCCAGTTTATTCCGCTCCCCTGTGTGTCTATAACATTATTTACATAGAAACATAGAAATTTGGCCCTTCGAGCCTGCACCGTCATTCAATATGATCAAGGCTGATCATCCAACTCAGTATCCTGTACCTGCCTTCTCTCCATACCCTCTGATCCCTTTAGCCAAAAGGGCCACTTCTAACTCCCTCTTAAATATAGCCAATGAAGTGGCCTCAACTACCTTCTGTGGCAGAGAATTCCAGAGACTCACCACTCTCTGTGTGAAAAATGTTTTTCTCATCTCGGACCCAAAAGATTTCCCCCTTATCGTGAAACAGTGACCACTTGTTCACAATCTTCCTGCATCTAGCCTGTCCAACCCCTTAAGATTTTTGTACGTTTCTATAAGATCCCCCTCAATCTCCTAAATTCTAGCGAGTACAAGCCGAGTCTATCCAGTCTTTCTTCATATGAAGGTCCTGACATCCCAGGAATCAGTCTGGTCAACCTTCTCTGTACTCCCTCTCTGGCAAGAATGTCTTTCCTCGGATTTGGAGACCAAAACTGTATGCAATACTCCAGGTGTGCTCTCACCAAGGCCCTGTACAATTGCAGTAGAACCTCCCTGCTCTTATACTCAAATCCTTTTGTTATGAATGCTAACATACCATTCACTTTCTTCACTGCCTGCTGCACCTGCATGCCTACTTTCAGTGACTGGTGCACCATGACACCCAGGTCTTGTTGCATCTCCCGTTTTCCTAATCTGCCACCATTCAGGTAATAGTCTACCCTCGTGTTTTTGCCACCAAAGTGGATAACCTCACATTTATCCACATTATACTGCATCTGCCATGCATTTTCCCACTCACCCAGCCTATCCATGTCACCTTGCAGCCTCCTAGCATCCTCCTCACAGCTAACACTGCCCCCCAACTTCGTGTCATCTGCATTACCTCAGTTTTACCCCAGACCGGGTTTATTTCCCCAGACATGTAGTTTATTTAGTGATTTATTGATTATTTTCAGAGAGGGGGGGAGCCAGAGAGATGGTAGATGTTTATAACGTGTTTTATCTCAGGACGCTGCTCCAGACGGTGAGTTTATATTATTTCCCCCCGTTTCCCCCCAGACGTGTAGTTTATGTGGAGATTTACCTCAGCTCTGTCTCCCCCAGATTTACTGGCTTTATTTCCCTCATTTCGCTGCTGGTTTATTAATAACATTATTTACCTCAGTGAATAAGAGGGGGAGGATGGTTTATGACCGCAGGGCTGCCAACTCTCACGTATCGGGCGTGAGAATCACGCATTTGAAGAAACTCTCACGCCCTCACACTGATCAGAAATTTCTCACCCTCTGTGGTGAGAAATTCTGTGATCAATGAAAATGTCAAAACTCAGATAAACTGCATGGTCCGCGGGTGTTGGAGAGCCGGGGCTGAGGGAGGGATGGAAGCAGATGTAGCGGCGGCAACAGATGTGGACGGAAAGCCGGGGCTGCCGAGTGTTTGCTGGGGACAAATGCCGGGAACCGCTCTGGCGAGTCGCTCGCTGCATCTCCGGCCATGGAGCAGCCTCAGTGCAAGAGTCCCGGGCCGTTGAAGGCGTCGGAAGTGTTGCGCCGCTGCCGCGAGAGTCTCTGTTCCGATGGGACAGAGAATCTCTGAGGGAGGCGGAGAGAGAGGGGAAGGAGACAGGGAGACAGGAGGGGGCGGGGGAGATGGGCTGAGAGAGAGAGAGAGGGAAGAGACAGAGGTGTGAATGGGGAGAGAGAAGAGGGAGGGGGAGAGGGGATAGAGTGAGGTGGGAGAGGGGGGAAGAGAGAGAGGGGTGAGAGGGAAGAGAAAGAGGGGGTGGGGAGGGAGGAGAGAATGGGAGAGAGGGGGGAAAAGAGAGAGAGGGGGGGAAGAGGGAAACGGCGAAAGAGAAAAACGGGGAAGGAGAGGGAAATGGGGGCAACGAGAAATAGGAGAGATACAGAGGAGAAAGAGAGAGGGAAGAGAGAGAGCAAGGGGGAGAGTGAGGTGGGAGAGAGAAATGGGGGAGAGAGCACGGGAGAGAGAGGAGGAGAGAGGTGGAGGGGAAAGAGAGAGGTGAGAGAGAGAGTGTGTGGAGAGAGAGCGAGAGAGAGGGGGAGATAGAGAGGGAGGGAGAAAGAGATAGAGAGAGGGGGAGAGAGAAGATAGAGGGGGAGAGAGAGAAGAAAGAGATAGATAGATAGATAGATAGATAGATAGATAGATAGATAGATAGATAGATAGATAGATAGATAGATAGATAGATAGATAGATAGATAGATAGATAGATAGATAGATAGATAGATAGATAGATAGATAGATAGATAGATAGATAGATAGAGAGAGAGAGAGAGAGAGAGAGAGAGAGAGAGAGGGAGGGAGTGAGGGGGAGAGAGAGTTAGGGGAAAGAGGGGAGAGAGAGGGGAGAGGGGACTAGAGAGATGGATTGAGTGAGGTAGGAAAGAGGGGTAAGAGAGAGAGAGAGGGGGGTAAGAGAGGGGAGGGAGAGGGAAGAGCGAGAGGAAGAGAGGAGAGAGCGAGGGAGGGGGAGAGAGGAGAGGGAAGGGGAGAGAGAGGGGGAGAGGAGAGATAGAGGGGGAGGGGGGCGAGAGGACAGAGCGGAAGAGAGGGGGAGAGCGAGAGGAGAGAAAGAGAGGGTTGAGCTATTTAATGTTATAACTAAATTTGGCAGATTTTCTGGATATAGAATTAACTGGAATAAAAGTGAGATTATGCCTATAACCGGAATAAGATCAAATATATTGCAACAATATCCACTAAAAATAGTTACGGATAAATTTAAATATTTAGGTATTAATGTATCTAAATCCTAAAACTCATTAATTAAATCTAATTATCCCCTATTATTAGATAAACTTAGAAAAAATATTTTATACTGGAAAACACTTCCTATATCTATGATTGGTAGAATAAATGCTATAAAAATGATCTTTTTACCACAACTGCTATATTTGTTTCAAGCTATTCCTTTCTTTCTCCCAAAGAGTTTTTTTTTTTAAATTGATAACATTGTCAATAGTTTTATTTGGGATTATAAAAATCATAGAATAAGTAAAAAACATTTATGTAAATCAAAAATAAATGGAGGATTAGCACTTCCAAATTTTTTGTACTATTTTTGGGCAGTCCAGATTAAGAATATGAATTTTTGGTGGGTAAATTTGGACTACGAACCAACGTGGTTAAAGATGGAAAAGGAAGATTGTTTACCTTTTAATGTAAGTTCAATTCTTTTTGCGCCAAGAGAAATACAAAATAAAATTTATAGGAACAACCCTATAATTCATAGCAATAGACGTATTTGGAAACAAATAGTTAAGACTTTATGTTTGGATAATTTGTCACTTAAACTACCAATTATGAATAACCCTTTATTTAAACCCTCTATATTAGATAGGGGGTTTAGACAATGGGAGGATTTAGGTATTTATAGGATTGAACATCTGTATAGAAAGGGAAAATTTCTTTTATTTCATGAGTTACAAGAAATTTATGGGTTACCACCACATAATTTGTTTAGGTATCTACAAATTAGAGATTATATTAAGTCTAACACACAAGATTATAAAATTAAAGAACCAGGATTATTAGATGAAGTATTTAATAAACATCCAAATTCAGAAAAATTTATAGCTTATATATATAATCTTATTTTGGATAGGGAGAATCCAACAACAGAAATATACCGTCAAGCATGGGAAAATGAAATTGGTTTATCTATAACAAAAGAATCTTGGGAAGAAAGTTTACAACGCATACATCGCTGTTCATTAAACGCGAGGCATACATTGATACAATTTAAAGTTTTATATAGGTTACATTATTCAAAAACCAAATTAAATAGAACTTTTCCTAATGTCTCTCCTATTTGTGATAAATGTCAGAATTTAGAAGCTAATTTAATACATAGTTTTGTAACGTGTTCAAAACTTAGTTATTATTGGACAGAAATCTTTAGAGTTATATCTGAAGTTCTTAGAGTTAAACTGGATCCAGAACCAAAGTTAATAATATTAGGAATTCCGGATTCACAATGCGTATTAACAGTAAATCAAAGAATTTTCTTAGATTACTGTTTGATAATAGGGAAAAAAATAATATTGAAATTTTGGAAGGGAACATTAACCCCCATAATTAAAATGTGGACAACAGAGATGTTGGAGACTTTGTATTTGGAAAGAATCAGATTTGTCCTAATGGACAAATGTGAAATCTTTGAACAAATATGGTCTCCATATATACAATATTTGAAGGGCTAGCTGTTCTTGGCATTACTACTCAATGGGTACTAGACAGGATTTGACGAAAAAAATATGGATTTTCTAATTGGGTTTTGTGTACACGTCTCCGCAATACGACGTTATAATTACAATACATTTTGTTGCTTCTATCTTAAATATTCATATTATACCATATATTGTTCATAAAGGGGAATTATATATATATACTGAATAGATATATACTAAGTAGTGTTTGTTTTCTTTTTCTTTTTTTTTCTCTTTGACTTTTTATCTTTGTTTATTATTCAAACACAATCATTTTCTTTCTTTTTTTTTGATTTAAAGTCTATTCCTTTTTTCTTATTCTTTCTTTATTTCTAAAAAACAGAAGATAATAATAGCGAATATGTTAGTTGTACATTTACTGAATTACGTTGGTATTTGTAAATTTGTTTTACTACTTGGAAATTACTATAACTAATAAAAATATTATTAACGAAAAAAAAAAAAAAAAAAAAAGAAAGAGAGGGTTGAGAGTGAAGTGGGAGAGAGAGAGGAGAGAGGGAGGGGGAGAGAGAGGAGAGAGAGAGGGGGATGAGAGTGAGGTGGGAGGGAGAGAGAGAGGAGAGAGAAAGGGGAGAGAGAGAGGAGAGAGAGAGGAGAGAGAGAGGAGAGAGAGAAGGGGGAGAGAGAGAGGAGAGAGAGACAGAGAGAGAGATTTGACAGCTTTCTGGTTTTCAACAAATCTCCATTTTTAATTTAAGTAAGCAAGTCAGCAAGTAAGTTTATTGACCACGTATTCCCATACAAGGAATTTGCCTTGGTGCTCCGCCCACAAGTAACAACATACAGTGACGGCTGCGAATGACTCAGAAAACACTAAACATTAATAATAAAACACCATTGATCAAGCATGTGAACCAACAAAATACTAGATCAAAGGGAGGCTACAGATTTTTGGTTGTTGAGTAGAGCAACTACAACCTCATCTACTGCATCCGTTGCTCCAGATGCCAGCTGATCTACATCGGTGAGACCAAGCAGAGGCTTGGCGATCGTTTCGCCGAACACCTCCGCTCGGTCCGCAATAACCAACCCGACCTCCCGGTGGCTCAGCACTTCAACTTCCCCTCCCATTTCATATCCGATCTCTCGGTCCTGGGCCTCCTCCACTGCCAGAGTGAGCAAGACCGCAAGTTGGAGGAACAGCACCTCATATTCCGCTTGGGAAGTCTGCATCCTCTGGGCTTAAACATTGAATTTTCTCAATTCTGTTAACCCAGACTGCCTCCTCCCCCTCCCCACTTCTCCCTCAGCCCTCGGGCCTTGACATTCCTTCTCCATCTCCCCCCCCCCCCCCCCCCCACCCAAGTCGCACTAGCTTCTCATTTTCACACTACAAACAGCTTACAATGGCCTGTTTCATCATCAATACCTTTTTGCATATCTTTCATTCATTGTTCTTTATCTCTCCACATTACTGTCTATATCTCTCGTTTCCCTGATCCCTGACCAGTCTGAGGAAGGGTCTCGACCCGAAACGCCACCTATCTCCTTCGCTCCTTAGATGCTGCTGCACCCGCTGAGTTTCTCCAGCTTTTTGTGTAATACTCGTGGAGAAACCCTGGTTGTGTCTGGTTGTGGCAGCTTTGACAGTCCGGAGTCGCCTTCCAGAGGGAAGTGATTCAAAGAGTTTGTGGCCAGGGTGAGAGGGGTCAGATCTTGCCCGCTCGCTTCCTGGCCCTTGCAGTATACAGTTCATCAATGGAGGGAAGGTTGCAGCCAATAACCTTCTCAGCTGATTCGACGATTCGCTGCCACCTCCAGGTGTCGTGCTGAGCCAAACCAGACCATGATGGAGAAGGTGAGAAAAGGCTCTACGATGGCCATGTAAAATTGGACCATCATTGCCTGTGGCAGATTGTGCTTCCTCAGCTGCCGTAGGAAGTACATCCTCTGTTGTGCCTTTTTGACTGTGGAGTCGATGGAAGCCCCCCACTTAAGGTCCTTGGAGATGATGGTTCCCAGGAACTTAAAAGACTCTACAGATGTGATTGTGGTGTTGTTGATGGTGAGTGGGGTGAGGGGAGGGGGGAGCTCTCCTAAAGTCTACAATCAATTCCACTGTCTTAAGAGCATTGAGCTCCAGGTTGTTGCTACGGCACCAGGACGCCAGCTGTGACGCTTACTGCCTGTGGGCAGATTGATCCCCATCCGGGATCAGTCCAATCAGGATTGTGTCGTCCGCAAATTTGAGAAGCTTGTCAGAGGTGTCTGTGGAGGTGCAGTCGTTGGTGGAGAGAGAGTAGAGGAGAGGGGAGAGTACGCAGCCTTGCGGTGCTCCTATGCCGAGCATTTGTGGGTCCGAGATGTGCTTTCCCAGCCTCACATGCTGCTTCTTGTCTGTCAGGAAGCTGGTGATCCACCGACAGGGTTTCGGGCATGGTGAACTCGGAAAGGTTGGAGTGTAGTAGCTCTGGCACAATGTTATTATTGAATGCAGAGCTAAAATCAACAAACAGGATCCTCGCATAGGTCCCCTGGTGGTCTAGGTGCTGTAGGATGAAGTGCAGGCCCAGGTTGACAACATCATCCACAGATCTATTGGCCCAGTATGCAAACTGTAGAGGGTCCAGCAGTGGGTTTGTGATATTTTCAGCTTGGCCAGCACAAGCCTTTCAATTGTCTTCATGACGACAGAGGTCAGTGGACAGGCCCGCAGTCATTAAGACAAGTAACCCATGCCTTTTTGGCTACAGGGACAATAGTGGAGACTTTGAGGCAGGCAGGGACAGTACATGTTTGCAGGGACTGGTTAAAAATGTCGGTATAGACCGGTGCCAGCTGTTTGGCACAGAGCTTAAGAGTAGAGGGGAAAACATTGTCAGGTCCTGGAGATTTCCGGCTTTTCTGTCTTCTGAAAAGCCTCTCCACCTCCTCTATATTTATTGTTGACTAGAGCAAGTGCAGACCCTTTGGGTGTGTTCCCCAAATGCGCATTTGCTGGGGGGGGGGGGGATTGGGGGTGCTGCGGCTTAACACATACACTAACCACCGCCCTCACACACACACACGGGGGGAGGGGAAGAGAGAGGAGTGGGAGAGACGGGGGAGGGGAAGAGGGGGGAAGGGAAGGGGAGAGGGTCAGGGGAGGAGGTGGAGAGAGAGAGGGAGTGGAGGGGGAAAGAGAGAGGGAAGGGGAGAGAGGGGAGAGGGGGAGGGAGAGAGGGGAGGGGGATTGGGGGAAGGGAGGTAGTGGAGGGGAGAGGGGGTTGGAGGAGGGGAAAGAGGGGCTGGAGGAGGGGCGAGAGTGGCTGGAGGGGAGTGGGGGTTTTGAGGAGGGAAGAGGGCGGTCGGAGGAGGGAAGAGGGGGGTTGGAGCAGGGGTGGAGGAGGGACGTGGGACAGAGGTGGGAGGGAGAGAGAGGAGGGGGAGAGAGGGGGCAGAGGAGCAGAGGACAGAGGCGGTGGGGGCAGAAGGGGGTGGGGAGAGAGGGGTAGAGAGAGAGGAGGGGGACATAGGGGGAAGGGGGAGAGAGAGGAGGGATAGATGTGGAAGGGGAGAGAGTGGGAAGGGGTGGAGGGGGGAGGGTCCCATCCATTCAATGAGCGGTTGCGTGGAGGGGGGTTGTGGCATGACACACACACTAATCCCCCCCCCACCACACACACGCTAACCACCCCACCCCCCACACAGACACTAACACCCCCCCCCCCCCCCCCACACACACACACACACACACGCTCTAACCATATTGGATAAGTGATGTTGTACAGCACAGAGGGTGTGGGTGATTGGGTGTGAAGTGATGATTTGAGGGGGGTAGGTGTAGAAGGGCCCAGTATTTGCAGACTGAGGTCAGGCTGTGAGTGGGTGTGAATTGTTGGTTGGGGTGGGAATTGGTCCAGTCTTTTACTGAAGTCGTGCATTAAGTAGGCATGAAGTGGTGGATGGGAAGGGGAGGGTGCAGGGTCCATTCTCTGCACTCTGGGGTCTGGCTGTGTCGGTTGGGGATGGGGGGATACGGGGTACCACGGTTATGTTTCTGATTTTCAAACCTGCAGCAAAACTCATTCAGATCGATGGTGAGCTGATGATTGTCCAAAGAACGGGGGGGGGGGGGGGGGGGGCTTTCCTCTTGTAGCTGGAAATTTCTTGCAAGCCCTTCCAAACCAAAGAAGAGTCACTAGCTGAGAACTTGCTCTTCAACTTTCAGAGTACCTTTCGTTGGCAGCTGTGATTCATCTTCTCAGCTGGTACTTGGCCTGCCTGCAGTGGTCTGCATCCCTGCTCCTGTAGGCCTCCTCTTTAGACCGTCGGAGCTGTCTGAGTTCTGCAGTGAACCAGGGCTTGTTGTTGTTGAACCAACTGGTTGGAATGCAACTGTCCTCACAAAAGCTGACAGACTGTGTCTGTGTACTCATCGAGGCTTGTAGTTTCTTCCTTGAACATATTCCAATCCGTGCAATCAAAGCAGGATTGTAGGTTTTCAATGCCCTCGCTTGACCCCAGAATTAACGGGAAAGAAAGCTCACAAAGGGACAGGAAAGTGTAATAGGGATAGATGTGAAAGGGGCCACGTCAACATAATTGTATAAGGAGTAAGAGTGTTGTAAAAACAAGCCTGACGGCTTTGTGTCTCAATGCAAGGAGCATTCGTAATAAGGTGGGTGAGTTGAAGGTGCAGATAGCGATTAATGACTATGCTATAGTTGGGATCACGGGGACATGGCTCCAGGGTGACCAAGGCTGGGAGCTGAACATCCAGGGATATTCAATATTCAGGAGGGATAGACGAAAAGGAAAAGGAGGTGGGGTAGCGTTGCTGGTGAGAGAGGAGATTAATGCAATAGAAAGGAAGGACATTAGCGTGGAGGATGTGGAATTGATATGGGTAGAGCTGCGAAACTCTAAGGGGCAGAAAACGCTAGTGGAAGTTGTGTACAGGCCACCTAACAGTAGTATTGGAGTTGGGGCTGGCATCAAACAGGAAATTAGAAATGCGTGCAACAAGGGGAGCAGGGCTATAATGGGTGACTTCAATCTGCATGTAGATTGGGTGAATCAAATTGGCAGGGGTGCTGAGGAAGAGGATTTCTTGGAAAGTATGCGGGATAGTTTTCTCAACCAACATGTGGAGGAACCAACGAGAGAGCAGGGTTAGTTAGCAGTCTTATTGTGCGTGACCCCTTGGGCAAGAGTGACCATAATATGGTTGAGTTCTTCATTAGGATGGAGAGTGATGAAATTAAGTCAGAAACAAGGGTTCTGAACTTGAACAAAGGTAACTTTGAAGGTATGAGATGTGAATTGGCCAAGATAGACTGGCAGGTGATTCTTAAAGGGTTGACAGTGGATGTGCAATGAAATATATTTAAGGACTGCACGGATGAATTACAAAAATTGTTCATACCAGTTTAGCAAAAGAATAAATCAGGGAAGGTGGTGCATCCATGGATAACAAGGGAAATCAGGGATGGTATAAAAACAAAAGATGAGGCATACAAATTGGCCAGAAAAAGCAGCCTACCGGAGGACTGTGAGAAATTCAGAATCCAGAAGAGGAGGACAAAGGGCTTAATTAGGAAAGGGAAACTAGATTAGGAAAGGAAACTGGCAGGGAACATAAAAACTGACTGCAAAAGTTTTTCATAGATATGTGAAGAGAAAGAGACTAGTTAAAACAAATGTTGGTCCCTTGCAGTCAGAAACAGGTGAATTGATCATGGGGAACAAGAACATGGCAGACCAATTGAATAACTACTTTGGTTCTGTCTTCACGAAGGAAGACATAAATAATCTGCTGGAAATAGCAGTGGAACGGGGGGTCAAATAAGATGGAGGAACTGAGTGAAATCCAGGTTAGCCGGGAGGTGGTGTTGGGTAAATTGAACAGATTGAAGGCCGATAAATCCCCAGGGCCAGATAGTCTGCATCCCAGAGTACTCAAGGAGGTAGCCACAGAAATAATGGATGCAGTAGTGATAATTTTTCAAAATTCCTTAGATTCTGGAGTAGTTCCTGAGGATTGGAGCGTAGCTAATGTAACCCCACTTTTTAAAAAAGGAGGGAGAGAGAAAGCGGGGAATTACAGACCAGTTAGTCTAACATCCGTAATGGGGAAACTGCTAGAGTCACTTTTTCGAGGATGTAACTAGTAGAGTGGATAAGGGAGAACCAGTGGATGTGTTATATCTAGACTTTCAGAAGGCTTTCGACAAGGTCCCGCATAAGAGATTAGCATACAAACTTAAAGCACACGGTATTGGGGTTCAGTATTGATGTGGATAGAGAACTGGCTAGCAGACAGGAAGCAGAGGGTAGGAGTAAACGGGTCCATTTCAGAATGGCAGGCAGTGACTTGTGGGGTACCGCAAGGCTCAGTGCTGGGACCCCAGCTATACACAATACATGTTAATGATTTGGACGAGGGAATTCAATGCAACATCTCCAAATTTGCAGATGACACCAAGCTGTGGCGTATAGTTAGGTTTGAGGATGATGCTTGGAGGCTGCAGGGTGATTTGGATAGGCTGAGTGAATGGGAGATGCATGGCAGATGCAGTATAATGTCGATAAATGTGAGGTTATATTTGGTGGCAAAAACATGAGGGTAGGCTATTATCTGAATGGTGGCACGTTAGGAAAAGGGGAGATGCAACGAGACTTGGGTGTCATGGTACACCAGTCATTGAAAGTAGGCATGGAGGTGCAGCAGGCAGTGAAGAAAGCAAATGGTATGTTAGCATTCATAGCGAAAGGATTTGAGTATAGGAGCAGGGAGGTTCTACTGCAGTTGTACAGGGTTTTGGTGAGGCCACACCTGGAGCATTGCGTACAGTTTTCGTCTCCAAATCTGAGGAAAGACATTGTTGCCATAGAGGGGGTAAGAGAAGGTTCACCAGACTGATTCCTGGGATGTCAGGACTTTCATATGAGGAAAGACTGGATAGACTCGGCTTGTACTCGATGGAATTTAGAAGATTGAGGGGGGATCTTATAGAAATTTACAAAATTCTTAAGGGGTTGGACAAGCTAGATGCTGGAAGATTGTTCCCAATGTTGGGGAGGTCCAGGACAAGGGGTCACAGTCTAAGGAGGAATTCCTTTAGGACCGAGATGAGGAAAACATTCTTTACACAGAGAGTGGTGGGTCTCTGGAATTCTCTGTCACAGAAGGTAGTTGAAGCCAGTTCATTGGCTATATTTAAGAGGGCGTTAGTTGTGGCACTTGTGGCTAAAGGGATCAGGGGGTATGGCAGGTACAGGATACTGAGTTGGATGATCAGCCATGATCACATTGAATGGTGGGGCAGGCTCGAAGGGCCGAATGGCCTACTCCTGCACCTATTTTTCTATTGTCCGCCTTTTTGTTGTTCTGACCACAGGCTTAGCAGCATTTAGTTTCTGCCTGTAGGTTGGAATGAGGTGAAGTAGACAATGATCAGAGAGACGCAGACCCGCCCGGGGAACAAGCGATATGCGTTCTTGATTGCTGTATAACAGTGATCAAGTGTTCTCTTCCCTCTGGTGGGGCAGGTAACATGAAGTCTGTATATTGGAAGGTCACGGCTGAGGATAGCTTTGTTAAAGTCCCCCAAAACAATGAGTCACTGAAGTCAATGAAGTCACTCTCTACCCTCATTACCTGGTCATCGAGTTGCGTTTGCGCCTCACATACACAGGCTTCGGGGGGAATATAAACTCCAGCGAGAATAAAAGAGTTCAATTCCCTTGGAGAGTAGAAGGGTTTGCAGTTTATAAAGAGGGATTCTAGGTTGGGAGAGCAGACATTTGACAGTACCGTGATGTCGCTGCACCAGTCCTGGTTGGTATACAAGCATATTCCACCGCCTCTTGATTTCCCCGCTGCCTCCACTTCACGATCCGCTCTGTGAAGTCGGAAGCCAGCCAGTTGTAGCCGCTGTCCGGGTTCGACTCACAAAGCCAGGTCTCGGGGAAACACAGGTTAGCAGCATTTACAAACCAAACTTGACTAAATTAAACTCTTTCACAGTGAGGTCAGGATAATCTTGCTTTATTTGTTACGTAAGGCACAAATGCGTCAAAACTTTATTTTAAAAAACACTTTAAAATGCCTTTAGGTTTTTGGGCCAGTGGAAGCCAGCTCGTACTGTGAGCAGCCTGCTGTGTGTAGCTTGGCTCACTTATGCATTTTCACTTAGGTGCAGTATGAATGAGAAGATGCCGCTACTGTTGATAGTCTGCTCCTCGACAGCGGCAAGGAGGGTTTATCAGGGCTCTCGCTTAACTGTTTTCCCCCTGTTGCCAGCCGGGCAACCTTGGCAGCTTTTTAGGTTGCCAAATGACCGTTTAGGTGGTCATTTAAGATGGCTTGCATGACGCGTGTGATAATGTGCTCGGACGAAGTGCGTAATCACCAGTCAGAATTATGCCCAATGAAGCATTCACATATTATTTCTAATTCAAATAAAGTCACAAACTAAACATATTCACCAATCAAGACATGATATATGCCACAATGACATGCAGCAAAATTATAATACAGTATCTCAACTCTTTATACACATTGCAATTAATGTAATTTCTATTATTTCTGCCCACTTCCAAACAAAAATGTGGTTGGATTATTCACTGTATGATCAACTTGTGTTAATAAATCCTGGACCATGATAACATCAATGCTTAACCATGCACACTACAGATTGATGCAAGCATGTTTTCTGTGAAGGACCGAAAATTACCATGACATGGGCCGTTATTGCTATTGGTACAGAAACACTATCGCTTCCAACATAATTTATCCACATTAAGTCAGCTTTCTAATTAAGTCAGCAGTCTAATTAAGTCAGAAACAAGGGTTCTGAACTTGAACAAAGGTAACTTTGAAGGTATGAGATGTGAATTGGCCAAGATAGACTGGCAGGTGATTCTTAAAGGGTTGACAGTGGATGTGCAATGGAAGGTATTTAAAGACTGCATGGATGAAGTACAAAAGTTGTTCATACCAGTTTGGCAAAAGAATAAATCGGGGAAGGTGGTGCATCCATGGATAACAAGGGAAATCAGGGATAGTATAAAAACAAAAGATGAGGCATACAAATTTGCCAGAAAAAGCAGCCTACCGGAGGACTGGGAGAAATTCAGAATCCAGCAGAGGAGGACAAAGGGCTTAATTAGGAAAGGGAAAATAGATTATGAAAGGAAACTGGCAGGGAACATAAAAACTGACTGCAAAAGTTTTTATAGATATGTAAAGAGAAAGAGACTAGTTAAAACAAATGTTGGTCCCTTGCAGTCAGAAACAGGTGAATTGATCATGGGGAACAAGGACATGGCAGACCAATTGAATAACTACTTTGGTTCTGTCTTCACTAAGGAAGACATAAATAATCTGCCGGAAATAGCAGTGGAACGGGGGTCAAATAAGATGGAGGAACTGAGTGAAATCCAGGTTAGCCGGGAGGTGGTGTTGGGTAAATTGAACGGATTGAAAGCCGATAAATCCCCAGGGCCAGATAGTCTGCATCCCAGAGTACTCAAGGAGGTAGCCACAGAAATAGTGGATGCATTAGTGATAATTTTTCAAAATTCCTTAGATTCTGGAGTAGTTCCTGAGGATTGGAGGGTAGCTAATGTAACCCCACTTTTTAAAAAAGGAGGGAGAGAGAAAGCGGGGAATTACAGACCAGTTAGTCTAACATCGGTAGTGGGGAAACTGCTAGAGTCAGTTATTAAAGATGGGATAGCAGCGCATTTGGAAAGTGGTGAAATCATTGGACAAAGTCAGCATGGATTTACGAAAGGTAAATCATGTCTGACAAATCTGATAGAATTTTTCGAGGATGTAACTAGTAGAGTGGATAAGGGAGAACCAGTGGATGTGTTATATCTAGACTTTCAGAAGGCTTTCGACAAGGTCCCGCATAAGAGATTAGCATACAAACTTAAAGCACACGGTATTGGGGGTTCAGTATTGATGTGGATAGAGAACTGGCTAGCAGACAGGAGGCAAAGGGTAGGAGTAAACGGGTCCTTTTCAGAATGGCAGGCAGTGACTAGTGGGGTGCCGCAAGGCTCAGTGCTGGGACCCCAGCTATTTACAATATATATTAATGATTTGGACGAGGGAATTCAATGCAACATCTCCAAATTTGCAGATGATACCAAGCTGGGGGGTATAGTTAGGTGTGAGGAGGATGCTTGGAGGCTGCAGGGTGATTTGGATAGGCTGAGTGAATGGGCAGATGCATGGCAGATGCAGTACAATGTGGATAAATGTGAGGTTATCCACTTTGGTGGCAAAAACATGAGGGTAGACTATTATCTGAATGGTGGCAGATTAGGTAAGGGGGAGATGCAACGAGACCTGGGTGTCATGGTACACCAGTCATTGAAAGTAGGCATGCAGGTGCAGCAGGCAGTGAAGAAAGCAAATGGTATGTTAGCATTCATAGCGAAAGGATTTGAGTATAGGAGCAGGGAGGTTCTACTGCAGTTGTACAGGGTTTTGGTGAGGCCACACCTGGAGTACTGCGTACAGTTTTGGTCTCCAAATCTGAGGAAAGACATCCTTGCCATAGAGGGGGTACAGAGAAGATTCACCAGACTGATTCCTGGGATGTCAGGACTTTCATATGAGGAAAGATTGGATAGACTCGGTTTGTACTCGATGGAATTTAGAAGATTGAGGGGGGATCTTATAGAAACCTACAAAATTCTTAAGGGGTTGGACAAGCTAGATGCTGGAAGATTGTTCCCGATGTTGGGGGAGTCCAGAACAAGGGGTCACAGTCTAAGGATAAGGGGGAATTCCTTTAGGACCGAAATGAGGAAAACATTCTTTACACAGAGAGTGGTGAGTCTCTGGAATTCTCTGCCACAGAAGGTAGTTGAGGCCAGTTCATTGGCTATATTTAAGAGGGCGTTAGATGTGGCACTTGTGGCTAAAGGGATTAGGGGGTATGGAGAGAAGGCAGGTACGGGATACTGAGTTGGATGATCAGCCATGATCACATTGAATGGCGGTGCAGGCTCGAAGGGCCGAATGGCCTACTCCTGCACCTATTTTCTATGTTTCTATGTTTCTATGTTCACAACAAAATATGCAGGTTGCAAGGAATTTTCTAAAGGCATTTTATGATATAGCTGTTAAAACTGACTATACCCATCTGATAGGTTAAACATTACACTACTAACAAGAGATAGCCAAAGGACATAAATGCAGCAAATGTTCTTTTGGTAATATGTTTAAAGGTGTCAAAATGCCACATTACCGGACATTCAGATTAGATGTATGTGTTGTGAACAGCAATGAAGATACACAGTTTGAAAGCACCAAATTTAAAAATAGTTGATAAACGCTTTTTCCATCAATCCCACTTCAGAATTAATATTAAAATTTCAACGGAAATATCTCCAGTCCAAATTTGTGATGTATATGACTGACCATAGAAGTAAAACCTGCATAAATCCAACGTGTCGTTGTGAATGTTTCTCATCAAAATAACAGTACTGATACTTCATATTAAGAGCATTGATTTGCCGTTAAAATTCTGTAATAACGCGTCAAATGTAACAGTGACAATCGAACACTACGCTTTTAATGTCTCATGTGTTCACAATTTAATTAATCCATCTTTTTGGATGAAAACAAATAATAACATTGGGAATTAAAACATATTTGATTGCATTCCGTTATCAAACATTGTCAATGTTAACTCTGAAGAAATTTCCAGCACAATAGGGTCGGGAGGGGTGTGTGAATCAGTGCAGGATGGATAGATGACCGGGGGGGGGGGGGGGGGTTGGGGGGTTGATAAGGCAATCGGTGAGGAATGGATGGATTGAGGCAGGGGAAAAGTATGCGTGTTGGTTGGAGTAGGTAAAATTTTGAGGGGAGAGTGCGGGGGATGACAGTGGGGTTGAATGGGGGGATCTGTGCAGGATGGATGGGGGTGCAGAGCAGGATGAAGGGGTGGAGCAGTGCAGGATGGATGGGAAGGGGGATCAGTACAGGATGAATTGGTGACCAGTATAGGATTGATGGGGAGTGGCAGGTGAATCAATGCGAGGCGGATAGGGAGATCAGTGCACGATGAATAGATGGGGGGGGAGGGGTAGATGTGGAGGGGAGCACATGGGATGTCAGTGAGGACTGAATAGAGGCAGGAATGGGGATCAGTGCGGGATGGAGAGGAGGGGTATCAGGATAAGGGAGGTGGAGGGGAGAGAGGGGGAGAGGGGGAGAGGGGGAGAGGGGGAGGGAGCGAGAGCGAGAGAGAGAGCGAGAGAGCGAGAGAGCGAGAGAGCGAGAGAGCGAGAGAGCGAGAGAGCGAGAGAGCGAGAGAGCGAGAGAGCGAGAGAGCGAGAGAGCGAGAGAGCGAGAGAGCGAGAGAGCGAGAGAGCGAGAGAGCGAGAGAGCGAGAGAGCGAGAGAGCGAGAGAGCGAGAGAGCGAGAGAGCGAGAGAGCGAGAGAGCGAGAGAGCGAGAGAGCGAGAGAGCGAGAGAGCGAGAGAGCGAGAGAGCGAGAGAGCGAGAGAGCGAGAGAGAGAGAGAGAGAGAGAGAGAGAGAGCGAGAGCGAGAGAGACACAACACCGGCATCGTTGCTGCCTTGGCCATCCCTGTTCATCGCCAAGTGCCGCCACCAAAGTGGGAGGCAGTTGGGATCTCCTCGCCACCGCCTTCCCTCCTCCGCCAACCAACAGGAAGGTGCGGGGCCGAGTGGTGCAGATGCTTCAGATAGCAGAAGGGGGCCTCCCCCTGCCTCCCTCCCTCAATGCCTGCATCCCTCCCTCCCTCCACCCGGCCTCGGCTTGTGGGAGGGTTTGTTTTGAAAACGCCATTGGCCGCTATCAGGCCGGGCGGGGGGCGGGAGGAGGAGGAGACGCAGCCGCTGTTGCTGTGCGGGGCCCGTCACTCGCTCCAACCCTCCGTCACGCCACACTTAGCATCTTTCCCACGCGTTATAGCCGTCGCCGACACAAAACATCACGTTCCTTTTCTCCAGAAATGCTGCCTGACCCGCTAAGTTACTCCCGTTTTTTTGTGTCTATCTTCGGTATAAACCAGTATATGCGTGCCAAGCCAGGCAAAATGACTCGGCGGCACTTTGGGTGGTCAGTGGCACCCGGGTAACTGCTAATTTCGAGCCCTGCTTATATTAGGAACATTTCTCCATCCGTTTCCCACGGATGGCTGACCTGCTGAGTTCTACCGGCACTTTGGAGGGGAATGGACGGGCGATGTGTCGGTTCTGGACACTGCTGTTCCTCCAGCTTGTGTGTCACCTTGTCAAGATTAGTCTCTTAAAAAGCAGATAGCATCAAAATTGTTAATGGTAAACCATGGCAATCTTTAATTGATTCGTCAGATGGGAGTGGCAAGATCTACAATGAGCACAACCGTTGCTCAGTGCTTCTCGGGCTCCACTCTCAAAACAAATGAAAGTTAGCACAATGATACATTTTTCTTATCAGTAAAACACTCCTACCAAGTCTGAATATGGCACGACTGTAAGCTTCTATACCCTTTCAGAACATAGGAAAAGCTGGGTCCAAATCAAGCTAATCCAATAACAAGTTATTACTTATCTCTGGAGCGTCAGCTATCTTTTTCAATCTTGGCTTCTTTATGGCCTTGAAAGAAGCACATGTTATTATGCAGGCTTCCATCTTAATGTCTTTATTAAAAAGATAACCTGTCCTCCATATTGGGCTCCATATAATTTGCAAAGTCATTCAGACTTGGCACCAAGCCATTCTTTTGTTCTAATAGACCATGCTTTTGGAGAAGAACGACTCAATTTTAGATTAGACTATTAGCAGGACAGAAAGATCAGTGTGGGAGTGGGAAGTTAAAATGATTGGCAACCAGGAGATCCAGCAGGACTTGGTGTGTAAGTGTAGGATGAAATGCATGCCTAGTCTAGATACAAGGAGAGAGTGCGTGTGTGAGAGAGACAGGGAATGAGAGAGGGAGTGTGTACGAGACAGGGCGCGATAGAGGGAGTGTGTGAGAGGGAGGGAGAGAGGGAGTGTGTGAGAGAGAGGAGGGGGGTATGTGAGGGTGCAGTGGAAAGAATTTGTACGAGTGGGGGTGGAGGGTGGAGAGAGAGGAATTTTATATGTGGAGCTTTAAGGGACATTGGTCAGGTAGCATTTGGAGTATTGCATACAGTTCTGGTCACTCCATTGCAGGACTTTTGTGGGGGCTTTGGGGAAGGTGCAGAGAAGGTGCCGGTGCTGCCACAGGCTGGACATGCGGGTGAAACCCTTGCCACAGTCAGCGCAAAGGGTCTCTCCCTGGTGTCTTCCTGCTGGTGCTCCCGCAGCCTCCGTGCGCTGTCGAAACGCTTGCCGTAGTGGGAGCAGCCGCTCGCCGCCGTGAGCCCACCGGTCCTGCAAGCTGTCAAACGCCTCACCGCTGTAAGGGCAGTCATAGGGTTGGCCATTGGTGTGCACGCGCTAGTGAGATAGGGCGTGGGAGGCCATGGCAAAGTGCTCTCCACACACCGGGCTGAGGAAGGGATGGTCGACGGCGTGCACCCGTTGGTGGGACAGCAGCTTAGAGGAGCGGGTGAAGCCCTTGCCGCACTGGGTGCAGGTGAAGGGGCGCTCGCCGGTGTGGGTGCGCTGGTGCCTCTGCAGGTTGCTCGAGCGAGTGAAGCTCTTCCCGCACTGGGCGCAGGTGTAGGGGCGCTCACCGGTATGGCTACGCTGGTGCTCCAGCAGGCTGGTGGAGCGGGTGAATCCCTTGCCGCATTGGGTGCAGGGAAAGGGGCGCTCGCCGGTGTGGGTGCGCTGGTGCTCCAGCAGGTGACTGGACTGGGTGAAGCCCTTGCTGCACTGGGTGCAGGTGAAGGGACGCTCGCCGGTATGGGTGCGCTGATGCTTCAGCAGGTGGCTGGAGTGGGTGAAGCCCTTGCCGCACTGGGTGCAGGTGAAGGGGCGCTCGCCGGTATGGGTGCGCTGGTGCACCAGCAGGTTGCCGGAGTGGTTGAAGCCCTTGCCGCAGTCGTTGCAGGTGTAGGGGCGCTCGCCGGTGTGGGTGTGCTGGTGCTTCAGCAGGTTGCTGGACTGGATGAATCCTTTGCCACACTGGGCACAGGTGTAGGGCCGCTCCCCGGTGTGCAGGCGCCTGTGTACCTTCAGGTCCCTGGACAACTTGAAGTCTTTGCTGCAGACGGAGCAGGTGAAGGGCCGCTTACTGCTGTGCACCTGCCGGTGCTCCCGCAGCGCCGACAACCAGGCAAAGCTCTTGCCGCAGATGGAGCAGCAATAGGGCTTCTCGCCCGTGTGCACCCGCCGGTGTCTCTTCAGGTCATTCGCCGTCTTGAAGCTCTTGCCACAGTCGGAGCAGTTGATGGGCCTCTCGCTGGAGTGCACACGGTTATGCCGCAGCAGGTTACCATAGCGGGTGAAGCTCTTGCTGCACTCCAAGCAGTCGAAGGGGCGTTCTCCCGTGTGCACCCGCCGATGGGTCTCCAGATCGCTCGGGCACTGCCAGGCCTTGCCACACACGTCGCACTCATAACGCTTCTCCTTGTTGTGCCCCGGCATGTGGTCCTCCATCGAAGCTCAGCCCCTCGAAGCTCAGCCCGCACACCGAGCAAATTGGGGGGGGGGGGCTCACCGGCACCCTCAATGGCTGCTCACGTCCCCGTCTCTCCGTCCACAGCAACGGCTCCTAAACCCCGCAGGAGGGGAACACAGAGGGTCAACAACTGGCAAACAGATATTACTAACACATATTGGGCGCATTTATGAGGGAGGAAACCATTATATAATTCTGCGCAGCACAGTGGCGCAGTGGTACAGTTGCTGCCTGACCGCCAGAGACCCAGGCTCGATCCTGACTACGGGTACTGTCTGAGCGGAGTTTGTACGTTCTCCCCTTGACCTGCGTGGGCCTTTACTCCGGGTGCTCCAGTTCCTCCAACATTTCGAAGACGTTCAGGGTTTTAGATTAATCGGCCTCACCAAAATTGTTAAATTCTCCCTAATGTGCGTAGGATAGTGCTAGTGTACGGGGTGATCGCTGGTCGGCACGGACACCGCGGGCTGAAAGACCTGTTTCCATGTTGCATCTCTAAACTAAACCAAATAAGGGCCGCGACCCAAAATGTCACCCATTCCTTCTCTCCACAGATGTTGCCTGACCCGCTGAATTACTCCAGCACTTTGTGTCTATCTTCTCCACAGATGCTGCCTGTCCCGCTGAGTTACTCCAGCACTCTCTCTCCGTCTCTCTCTGGCTCTCCCTCTCTCTATCTGTCTCTCTGTCCTTCTCTGTCTGTCTCTCTCTGTTTCTCTGTCTCGGTCTCACTCTGTTTCTCTCTCTCACTCTATCTATCCGTCTCTCTCCCTCCGCCTGTCTCTCTCCCTCTCTCCCTGTCTGTCGCTCTCTCTCACTCTATGTGTCTCTCTCTTCTTCTCTCCCTCTATACCTGTCTTCCTGTCTCTCACTGTCTCCGTCACACTCTCTCTCTCTCTCTCTCTCTCTCTCTCTCTCTCTTTTTTTTTTTTTTTTTTTTTCCATTTCAAAAACTTTATTCAACACAAATCATAAAATACAACACATCAAAACACAATCAAAAATCACACTATAATGAACAGATCATTGTAGTAAAGCAGTACATTCATTTATAATCGCCTCAACCCCACGCGGCGACCAGCGCTGACGGAAGGCCTCCAGAGTCCCCGTGAACACCGCGTGTTCCCTCTCCAGGGACACACGTGCACGGACGTAGGCCCGAAAGAGGGGCAGGCAGCCGACTCTCGCCAGACCGTCGACCGCCCGCTGCCTGGACCCACGAATGGCCATCTTGGCCAGGCCAAGGAGCAAACCGACAGGTAAGTCCCCCCCCCACACTCGGCTCTCCCCACTCCCCGCCTTGTGTCCAAACACCAGGATTGTGGGGCTAAAATGCAGCCAGAACTTGAGGAACAACCCCTTCAGATATTGGTACAGGGGCAGTAACCTCACACACTCCACATACACATGGAATACGGTCTCCTCCTCTCCGCAGAAAATACATGCGGCAGACGAGCCCGTGAACCGACTCAAAAGTTTATTACAAACCACCGCTCCATGCAGCACTCTCCACCCCAGGTCCCCAATATAAAGGGGTACAACTCCCTTATAGAAGGACCCCCACTGGGGCCCCCCGCCGCCTTCGGATGGTAACACCGTCCTCCATGGTGAGTCAGGACGGGAGACGAAGGCACGGTGGTTCAGAATGTGCAGGAGCATCCTGTACAGTGCGCGTCTCCTTGCATCACAAAATGGCATGCTGGTCATCTCAGAAAGGCAGCTCAGATTATGCGGAGCCGGAGGCCGAGAAATATCCCGAAGCCTAGGCCCGATGAGCAGATCTGACGGAGCAGGGGTAAGCTCTATCTGAACCACTCTAGGCTCGCGCCTTTCCTCGACAACCACCATGACAGGATGAGGACCAGCCACACCCGCAACCACAACATCCCCCTCTCCTCGTGGAACAACACTCTGGCTGAACACCACCAAATTCCTCACTCTTAACACATCCCTATAGAAAACAGGCAAGCCCCTTAGGGCGGGTCGACTGACACCCGCCACCGGGAGCCGCGAGACCCCCCTTAGGCAACGACCCTGACGAAAAAAATACGTGGCCAGAGCGTGCCATCTGGGAGGGTTCTCTACATACATGTATCTCCGCAGAGTCCTGAGACGGAGAGCCGCCACCTGGGTGCGCACGCACACCAAGGACTGGCCGCCCTCCTCTAACGGAAGACTCAGGACCGCCGCGGAAATCCAATGCTTCCTATTTCCCCAAAAGAAATCCACCAGCTTCTTCTGTATAGCAGTTACAAATATAGAGGGCGGGACAAGAGTAGCCAGCCGGTACCATAACATAGAGGCCACCAGCTGGTTTATGACCAGCACCCTCCCCCGAAAGGAGAGAACTCCAAGCAGGCCTGACCAGCGCCCCAGCCGAGCAACCACCTTCGTCTCCAACTCTTGCCAGTTTGCCGGCCAAACATCCTCAGTGGGACTCAGGTACACCCCCAGATAGAGGAGGTGCGTGGTACTCCACGCATACAATGCCATCTCCTCCGGCAGGGAGTCTACCCGCCACTGACCCACCAAAAGTCCAGAGCACTTACTCCAGTTAATCCTAGCAGAAGATGCAGCCGAGAATATCTCCTGGCAGTCACGCATCCTCCGCAGGTCACCAGGATCAGTGAACATAAGAAGTACGTCATTGGCATACGCCGATAGAATCACCTCAACCCGCGGGCCAGGTAGGGCCAGGCCTGTCAACCTCCTCCGAAGAAGACACAGGAACGGCTCCACACAGACCGAATACAACTGGCCCGACATAGGGCACCCCTGGCGGACCCCCCTCCCAAAATGAAAAGGAGATAGCACCGCGCCATTAACCTTTACAAGACACTCCGCAGCAGCGTACAAAAGCCGGACCCGGGCCACGAAGTGTGGTCCAAACCCAAACGCTTGCAACGTCCCAAATAGGTATTCATGCTCTACCCTATCAAAAGCCTTCTCCTGATCAAGAGACAGAAAAGCAGCTGACTCACCAGTACCCTGGACTAAATGAATCAGGTCCCTAACCAGGTGGATGTTATCCTGGATGGACCGGCCAGGGACTCTATAAGATTGATCAGGATGAATCACTTGATGCAGCACGGAGCCCAGGCGATTTGCCATTGCCCGTGCAAAAATTTTATATTCTGTGCAAAGGAGAGAGACTGGACGCCAGTTCTTCAACAAACGGAGTTCGCCCTTCTTAGGCAGCAAGACAACAACCGTCCTACGCCACGAGAGAGGCATCACTCCAGTCGCCAGGCTCTCCCCCAAAACCAACATATAGTCACCCCCTAGGATGTCCCAGAATGCTCTAACAAACTCCACCGTCAACCCATCCAGCCCGGGGGACTTACCCCTCCTGAGCTGATGCAAGGCGCGAGTCAACTCCTCCAAAGATAAGGGGCCATCAAGAAGATCAGCCTCCCCCCTATCTACGGTCGGTAGACCCTCCCACAGATCTTGCTGAGCCTCCACACTGAATCCTTCCGCAGAGAACAGGGTCCCATAAAAGGACCTAACCAAGGCATTAATCCTCTCTGGATCAGTGACAGAGGAGCCGTCATCTGCAAGCAACTCCACGAGCTGTTTTCGAGCTCCCCGCCCCTTCTCCAAAGAGAAAAAGAAAGGCGACCCTCGGTCCAGCTCGTGCAGCATCTGGACCCGAGACCTCACATAAGCGCCTCGAGATCGCTCAAGCAGCAGACTCCTCAAAACCTCCTTCTTCCTCTGAAACTCTCCCCATTCGCTGGAGTCTTCACCAAACTGACCCAGGCGAGACTCAGCGTCCTGTATCTCCCTCTCCAGCTTCTCGACCGCTGAGTCCCGCCTCCCAGTCGACCCCCATGTATATTCCTTACAAAAGAGACGGATGTGAGCTTTACCCACATCCCACCACTGCCTAAGGGAAGAGAAGCACCTCTGCCTCTCTCTCCACTTCACCCAAAACCGAGTGAATGACTCCCGGAAACACCGGTCCTCCAGCAGCCTGTTGTTAAAGTGCCAGTACGCGGACCCAGCCCGAGCGCACGCTGGATTGAAATCCACACGCACCAGACAATGGTCCGAGCACGGCACCAGCCGCATTGAGGCCGCTGAGACACGGGAAACAAACGCTCGGGAAATATAAAACCGATCAATGCGGGAACCACCGCCCTCAGACCTCCGCGAAAAAGCAGTGGAATCAGGGTGAAGGTCCCTCCAAACATCAACCAACTCAAAGGAGTCAATCAAGCCTCTCAGCTTCTTCGCTACAGCAGGCGCACACTGAGTACCAGAACGGTCCCGCACCTCAAGTGTGCAATTAAAGTCCCCACCAAGGAAGACACACTCTCCCCTATCAATAGTGCCCAACAGAGCATTCACCTCCCGAAGCAGGCCGGCCTGCATCGTGCCGGAGCTAGGGGCATACACGTTAATGAAATGCAACGGCATGCCATCCAGGCTCACGGCCAGATGGAGCAAACGTCCTGGCACCACTTCCTGCACTTTTAAAATGCTTGGCAGAAAATTTGGGGCCAACAGAAAAGCCACCCCACTCGAATTTGAGCTGAGATGGCTCATATAAACCCTCCCTTCCCACTCCAGTTGCCAGGTAGGTTCATCACTAGCAACGGTATGTGTCTCTTGCAGATAACAAACTGCAAATCTCCCCTCCCTTAGGGCTGATAAGAGCTGAAATCTTCGAAAACTCGCTCTACTCCCATTTAAATTTAATGTAGCTACTGTGAATGTGTAGACACATTAGATTGTGACCCTCACACTCCCTGTAGTCACAGGAGGTCCTTTTCTGAGGACCTTCAACAAACCCCAAAACTGCCCCAAATCCGAGTCAGAAAGACCACTATCCTTGTTACTAAGGATAGCCTCGAGACTCTCCCGCACTTCTGGCCAATCCTCCCATCTCCTTGTAACGGCCCACCATAATGTTTTGGGAGCACGACTTATTTTTAAGAACTCTCGCACCTCAACAATAAGCTTCGCCTCAGACACGGCCTTGGAGTCTGGGCTCTCAGCCAACCCGCTCGCACCTGAATCAACAACCTCAGAAAGACCAGAACTGTCTGACACAACACTCTCTGAGCCCCCCCCACTGGCCGCATCGCTATCCTCCTCCACAGCCATGACACGACCACCCGGATCAATGCTGGGGGTGGGTCCCAACACCCCTACCTGAGACTCGCAGCCCTCTGAATGGCTGGGCTCCTGCACGCTACCATCACCCTCCTCCTCTGGGCCTGGGGAAGCAACAACAAGAGGCATCCCCAGGGCCTGTGGAACACTGGCACCCTCGGAGTCTGAAAGAGGATCACGTCCCATAACAGCCCTGACCTCCACATCATCCAGAGTGCCCTCTCCACAGGCATCACCCAGAGAATCACCACCTGCCATTAACCTCACCCCAGACAACTCATCCGGTGAGGCATCCCGCCCCCCAGCACCTCCACTGGCACTGATATGGAGCACAGACTTGAACGACAACACCCCCGAAACTCCCCCCTCAGCCTGACTCTGCCCATCCCCCGTCACAGAGGGCACACTACCAGAGGAGCCAACCACGTCATCTACCGTGCTAGCACCCTCAGTAGGCCTCTGAAACGAGGGGACCTCATCCGACCCAGAGGGTACACACCCAAGGGAGCTAACCACAGCATCCGCCGAGATAACTCCCTCAGAGGGCCCCTGAGATGAAGGGACAGACTCCCGCCCAGTGGACACAACTCCACCGGAATCAACTTCAGCACCCAGTCCGGTGACACCCGCTGTAGATCCATGAAGAGAAGGCCCAACCACCGACCCAGAAGACACCGGGTCAAGACCACTTTCAGCCACCTCAGTGGTGGAAAGCTCGGAGAAAGACATCCCCTTCGCTCTGGACCCACGCCCTTCCTCCTCTTCACCAGGCAAATGCCTCCTTTTAGTCCCACTCGCATGCGGAGGTGCGGTAACCTCCATAAGGGAAGGGTCATCCGCCTCCACATTACCCCCAACCACTTTGCCACCCACACGTTTAGACTTCTTTCCCCCCTTCCGAGCCACCACAACTCCCCCCTGGGCCCCAGCAGGTGCAGTCTGCACCACACTGGAGCCAAACTCACCCGATTGCACTTTCTTCGCTCGGGCAGCCCTATCCCTCTCCTTCTTCTTATTATGCTTCCCCTGCTTCTCCCAAAACCCCCCCTCAACACTCCCCTCCTCCTGCGCCCCACCTCCATCCACCGCCACAGGCGCAAGACGTAGGGGACGTGGGGGGCTTGGGCTCTCACTGCCCAGGGTCCCCAAAGCGGAACCTCTGGACCCAGAAGGCTTAGCACTGCCGCCCCGGGTCACCAAGGCAGAACTGGCAACCTCAGCCGGGTCAGCAGTACCACCCCGCGCCGCTGAGGTTTGACCAGCCACCCCAGATGGGCCAGCAGCGCTTTCCTGGGCCACTGCACTAGAACCTCTAGCAGTGCCCCCGCGAAAAAGACACTCCCTACGGAGATGTCCAAATTCGCCGCACGCATGACACCGTGCCTTTCCCCAACTCCAACGCACGGTTCTGGGTACCCCCTTATGCACCACCTCAAAACTCCCCTCGGCACCATCCCCCTCACCCACCTTCATGAACACCCTCCTCTTGAAACTGAAGACCCCTTTTTCCTCCGGGTCCCCCCCAGGATGCAAGAGCCTAAAGCACTTAGACCGCACCTCCCCGAACTTGGACAGGTGTGGAATAAGCACTGCATCCGAAAAATAAGTGGGGCAGCTCCGCAGGAGAACCGGTCTCACCCTGGATACCCACGGATCCACCTGTACGTGGACCCCCCCCACTGAGATCCCCTCCTCCAACGCTCGGGCCACACACTCCCGGGTCTTAAGTATCATCTCCACCTTTCCCCTTTCGAGCTCAGAAGAGACAATAGCCCCCCTCCCAAGAAGTTCATTCATGGCCTTCGTAATTACCCCCCTAGACATCATAGGCCCAGTTTGAACAGAAATACCAAAACTGTCCCCATCCAAGTTAACATGAGGCTCAAGCTCAGATGGCCTCGCACCCGCCACTGATGCCGTCGCTGCGTAGGTCCGGACCTTCGGCCGCGCCCCTTCCATCGCCATCCTCACAGAGGCACAAACCAGCTCCAAGCCCCTCAGCAGCACAGCTCCAAGTTAAGTCCCAGAGACAGTCACAGTCAAAGACAGGCAGCAGAAAACAGAAACCTCCAGCTGAAGCAGGAAAGTCCCCAGGTTCGTCCACAGCCAAGAGCAGCTTACGGGAAACTCGATCCCAGTCGCGCTGGACGCAAAAGTACCTTCTTCACATTAAGCCAGGCAGCCGCACTGACAAAA
>CAUPSL010001474.1:0-29892 GCA_963514005.1 Raja brachyura
TCTCTCCTTTTCTCTCTCTCTCTCTATCTATCTATCTATCTATCCACAGTCAGTATGTCTGTCTGTCTCTATCTGTCTGTACCTCAGGCCGCGCTCCCCGTCGCCGCTGCAGCAACAGGGACAGTCAGCGGACAACAGGCTGGCGACCAACCGCGCGCGTCCCGCCCACCGGCACTGCCAATCACCGGGACCTGGCCCCGCCCACGGTGCATGGTCACCCCGCCCACTAGGCAGTGACCCCGCCCACAGTGGCATGGTCACCCCGCCCACTAGGCAATGACCCCCGCCCACAGTGGCATGGTCACCCCCGCCCACTGGGCAATGACCCCGCCCACAGTGGCATGGTCACCCCGCCCACTAGGCAGTGACCCCGCCCACAGTGGCATGGTCACCCCGCCCACTAGGCAATGACCCCGCCCACAGTGGCATGGTCACCCCCGCCCACTGGGCAATGACCCCGCCCACAGTGGCATGGTCACCCCCGCCCACTAGGCAGTGACCCCGCCCACAGTGGCATGGTCACCCCGCCCACTAGGCAATGACCCCCGCCCACGGTGGCATGGTCCACCCCGCCCACACTAGGCAATGACCCCCGCCCACATTGGCATGGGGACCCCGCCCACCGGCCATTGACTCCTCCCACCCGCGTCCACCGAGACATGGCAGCGCACCCTGAGGAGATCTTGTCAATCAACGCCAAACTGGCCCCACCCACGGTGTCATGGCCCCGCCCCACCGGACATGACAGCGCACACTGAGGGGATCTTGTCAATCAACGCCAACCTGGCCCCACCCACGGTGTCATGACTGCACCTGCCGGGCAGGGACCCGACCCCCGAGGGGCCCTATCAATCACCGCCATCCTGGCCCCCGCCCACCGAGGCATAACCGCGCCCACCTGTTAGACCACGCCTACCGCGCAGTCCCCGCCCACCGAGACATGATAGCGCCCACTGAGGGGATCTTGTCAATCAACGCCAACCAGGCCCCGCCCACCGAGGCATGGCCGCGCCCCCCCGAGGGGGGGGAGGGCTGTCAATCATCGCCAACCTGTTCCCGCCCACCGAGGCAAGACCACGCCCACCGGCAGTCCCCGCCCACCGAGGCATGACTGCGCACGCTTAGAGGATCTTGTCAATCATCGCCACCGGGCCCCGCCCACCCGGTCATGCCACGCCCACATGGAGTCTGACCCCGCCCTCCACAACCAGACCCCGCCCACCAGAGGGGCTCCTGTCAGTCACCGCACTGACCCCCTCCCCCTCCTCTGCCTCCCCCCCCCCCCTCCCCCATCCCTGTAATAAGGTCATAAGTTCCAGGAACAGAGCTGGGCCATTCGGCCCCATCAAGTCTAGTCCCTTTCCCGGACACCACGGTGGCGCGGCGGGTAGAGTTGCTGCCTCACAGCTCCATAGAGCCGGGTTCGATCCTGACTACGGGTGCTGTCTGTATGGAGTTTGTACGTTCTGCCCGCGACCTGCGTGCGTTTCCTCCCACACTCCAAGACGTGCAAATTGGCTGGAGTATTGTGTCCAGTTTTGGTCTCCCAATTTGAGAAGGACATCCTTGTGATTGAGGCAGTGCAGCGTAGGTTCACGAGATCGATCCCTGGGATGGCGGGACTGTCATATGAGGAACGATTGAAAAGACTAGGCTTGTTCCAGTTGTCAAGGCAGTTGTGGACAACAAGCCAAACAAACAGATTGTTTTAACCTGCATGCAATTAATTGTTAGAGCTTCATTTAACCACACCAATACAAAAAAGTATTTCATTGCAGTCTCGATTTGCAGAACAGCAAAATTCTTTGGGGCGTCAAGAGTTAGATATTTCACAATCTCAATAATACTTTATTAGCCAAGTGTGTTTTGCAACATACGAGGAATTTCATTTGCCCAAGTCAGTTATACCAATAAAAAGCAACAGAACACTCAAATTAAAACATTTTAACATAAAATCCACCACAGTGACTCCTCCACGTTACTCACTGTTATGGAAGGGAAAAAAAAGTTCAATCTCTACACTTCTTTGTCCTCCAGCTGTCGGGGGCCTCTAAACGTCTGTGGACGGGACGATCTTACTCCCTGGCCGGCAACTGGCCTCCTTGTGACTCAGCAGGACAGGCAGCATCTCTGGATAGAAGGAATGGGTTATGTTTTGTGACGAGACACGTTATTCAGACTAAGAGCCAGGAGATGGAGATACAGAGATATGGAGGGGTAAGGTGTGAAAATGAGAGATCAAAGGAGACGAAGATCAAGGAAAATGTAGAACTGAGTCTGAAGAAGGGTCTCGGCCCGAAATGGGTTTCACCCATTCCTTCTATCTAAAGTGTGGGAGGAAACCGGAGCACCTGGAAAAAACCCACGCAGTTCATGGGGATGACATACAAACTCCATGCAGATAGCATCCGTAGTCGGGATCAAACCCGGATGTCTGGCTCCGGGTGCTCCGGTTTCCTCCCACGCTCCAAAGACGTGCAGGTTTGTAGGTTAATTGGCTTTGGTAAAATTATAAACAAAATTATCCCCAAGTGTGTAGGATTCTGTTAGTGTACGGGGTTTTCGTTGGTCGGCGCGGACTCAGTGGGCCGAAGGGGCCTGTTTCTGCGCTGTGTTCTCTAAAGTAAGGTAAAGGTGAGGAAAGGTTTTGATTTTATTGGATTTAAGATGGGGTCTCGATCCAAAATGTCACCTGTCGATGTTCTCCAGAGATGCTGCCTGACCCGCTCAATTACTCCGGCACTCTGTGTCCTTTTGTATATTAACTGGCATCTGCAGTTCCTTGTTTCTACAAGATGGTGACGTTTATAGACAACAGGTGCAGGAGTAGGCCATTCGGCCCTTCGAGCCAGCACCGCCATCATGGCTAATCATCCGCAATCAGTAACCCGTTCCTGCCTTCTCCCCATATCCCCTGACTCCGCTATCTTTAAGAGCCCTATCAAGTTCTCTCTTGAAACTATCTAGAGAACTGGCCTCAACCGCCCTCTGAGGCAGAGAATTCCACAGACTCACAACTCTCTGGATGAAAAAGCGTTTCCTCATCTCCGTTCTAAATGGCTTACCCCTTATTCTTAAACTGTGGCCCTTGGTTCTGGACTCCCCCAACATCGGGAACACGTTTCATGCCTCTAGCATGTCCAAACCCTTAATAATCTTAGGTAGACAAAAATGCTGGAGAAACTCAGCGGGTGAGGCAGCATCTATGGAGCGAAGGAAATAGGCAACGTTCGGGCCTAAAACCCTTCTTCAGACAAATCTTATATGTTTCAATAAGATCCCCTCTCATCCTAAATTCCAGGTAGACAATGATGCTGGAGAAACTCAGCGGGTGAGGCAGCATCTATGGAGCGAAGGAATATGTGACGTTTCGGGTCGAGACCCTTCTTCAGACTCTAAATTCTAAATACTCTTCTAAACTCCAGGGATGTTTCCACAAGTTTAGTTCAGTTTAGACAATTGGACAATAGGTGCAGGAGTAGGCCATTCGGCCCTTCGAGCCAGCACCGCCATTCAAACGTGATCATGGCTGATCATCCCCAATCAGTAGCCCGTTCCTGCCTTCTCCCATATCCCCTGACTCCGCTATCTTTAAGAGCCCTATCTAGCTCTCTCTTGAAAGTATCCAGAGAACTGGCCTCCACCGCCCTCTGAAATCGGGAACATGTTTTCTGCCTCTAGCGTGTGTCCTAACCCTTAACAATCTTATATGTTTCAATGAGATCTCCTCTCATCCTTCTTCTTTCGTGTGGCGTGCACGGCCTAAAGTTGTTGGACAACTTGTCTATTTGCCTTTCCGTTTGTGCACGTCGAGTTCATTGCATTAGTCGAAACAGGCGGACCACATGAAGGTTGTAATCATCCACCCCAGATCCCCTCTCATCCTTCTAAACTCCAGAGAGTACAAGCCCAGCCGCTCCATTCTCTCAGCATATGACAGTCCCGCCATCCCGGGAATTAACCTTGTAAACCTACGCTGCACTCCCCTCAATAGCAAGAATGTCCTTCCTCAAATTAGGGGACAGAAACTGCACACAATACTCCAGATGTGGCCTCAGGAGAGCTTATCTGAGGTCAACCATCTCATCTCCGGGGCTTTGGCACCAGGCTCCTTAGGAAAGTGATCCAAGTGACTCCAAATGTTGGGAACTGTTTTGTAAGTGGAGTTGGGACAGGGACGGGGATTTTTGGGGAAGTTTGCTGCTGAGTACACAATGTTCAGTTCCATTCACAACTCGTCCAACAATAACCTCAACAACATTCAAGGGCGGATCAGTGCCAAAGAACATGTTTTCCAGCCAGCGATCGCCCCTTAACCACAGGGTGTGTACCGAGGGTGTAAAACAAAGTGCTGGAGGAACTCAAAGATGGACGCAAAATGATGAATTAATTCAGTCTGTAGTCTGAAGAACTGAAGACCAGTCTGAAGAAGGGTCTCGGCCCGAAACGTTGCCTATTTCCTTCGCTCCATAGATGCTGCCGCACCCACTGAGTTTCTCCAGCACTTTTGTCTACCTTCAATTTTCCAGCATCTGCAGTTCCTTCTTAAACAAAGTACCGAAGTGTGCAGTTTTTGGTCCCATAATTTGAGGAGGGGACATTCTTGCTATTGAGGGAATGCAGCGTAGGTTCACCAGGTTAATACTTTAAAGAGAGAGCTAGATAGGGCTCTTGAAGATGGCGGAGTTAGGGTACATGGGGAGAAGGCAGGAACGGGGTACTGATTGGGGATGATCAGCCATGATCAACATAGAAAATAGGTGCAGGAGGGGGCCCGTTCGGCCCTTCGAGCCAGCAACGCCATTCATTGTGATCATGGCTAATCGTCCCCAATCAATAACCCGTGCCTGCCTTCTCCCCATATCCCTTGATTCCACTAGCCCCTAGAGCTCTATCTAACTATTTCTTAAATCCATCCAGTGACTGCACTCTGTAAACAGTTCAATCAGATTGAATGGCGGTGCTGGCTCGAAGGGACCGAATGGCCTACTCCTGCTCCTATTGCCTATTGTTAAATCTTAATGATGATGGAATGGATCGGCCGGGCTTGCATTCACTGGAATTTAGGATGGGAGGGGATATTATGGAATTTTTTTTAAACTCTTAAGGGATTGGGCAGGCCAGATGCAGGAAAAATGTTCCCGATGTTGGGGAAGTCCAGAACCAGGGGTCAAAATTTAAGAGTAAGGAGTAGACCATTTAGGACTGAGATGAGGAAAAACTTTTTTCACCCCGAGAGTTGTGAATCTGTGGAATTCTCTGTGATAAACTCTGAATATTTTTAACGACTTTGAACTTAAAGTTGGCACTGGAAACGTGGCAACTCTTGTGAAATGCCTCAGTGTCATTAACTATTCTTTTACTTAAGGGCCTGTCCCACTGTACGAGTTTACCCAAGAGCTCACCCGAATTACAAAAAAAAAAATCAAACTCGGGGTGAGTACGTAGAATGTACGTAGCGGGTATGTCGGAGCTCGGGACGTCTCTTAGCGGCTCGTAATGCTAACGGCAGGAACTCGGGAAACGCGGTAAGTTTGGGAAGTTTTTTCAACATGTTGAAAAATGTCCAGGAGAGCTCTGAGTACCTACGAGTGGCCATTACTGTAATTCTGCGATTTCGAATCAGGGGAAACTCGGGAGAACTCTTGAATTAGCTCGTACAGTGGGACAGGCCCTTAATAGCCCTGTCCCACGGCACGAGTTCATTCCAAGAGCTCTCCCGAGTTTGCCCTGATTCGAACTCAGAGATTTACGTCCGTACTCGGGGCTCTCGTGGACATTTTGAAAATCTTCACAAATCTTCCCGTGCTTACCTACCATTAGTAGCAATGTTACAAAATTTTGAGATTTTAAAAATCAAGTCTGCAATTTATTCCATCAGATAAAGCATAAAAAGAAGTTTAATTTGACACCTAACTCACTTTCATATCTTCAGTATTAAGAAAGTTATGACCATTTTCATACTCTGCAATTAGCATCTTGTTCCCCATTGCCTTTCAATTGACCTAACTCAAAAGCTGTGATCTAGAACCGTTAAAAGCCCATAACTTTCTTAAAAATTAAGAGAACTCAATGAAATTTTCAGTTATTATAGATTGAAGCATTCTGAAACAAATATGAAACAATCTTACTTGGATGACCTGAAATTAAAGCATATAATTAGCTAGTTATCTAATTGTAGCTAATTACAAAATTCAATGAGATCTAAACATCTATCCATTTCTTAAAAAAAGATAAACTTTTTTTTAATTGCCTAAGTGTCCAAATAACATTCACACAATAATTCACAATATAACATAATTTTTTAATCTCATTTTCATGAATTTCTGGGCCAAATGGAAGGAATTTAGTGTTTAATGCCTGTAAATTAATGGCCATTTAAATCAACTAGCGAGTGGGTTTTAGTGGAATGCGATGGATTGGAACGTTGCGGTTTGCGGTGAAGTCGGGAGGAAAAATACTGTTGGTTCATACATTTTTTTTAGACCCCATTTTGCAACATGAAAATATGATTAAAGCCTCCCTAAAAACCAACTTTTAATATAAAATAAACTGTGTACCTTTTTTTCTCCCCTACGCAAAATCCTTCCCGTTGAAGGCGCTCAAATCTTTTGAAGGTTATTTTTAAATTACTCTAGATAATAAATAATCTAGCGTAATTTAAAAATACCTTCATTAATGAAATGTCGGAACGATTTTTCTTCCGCAACGAAATTGCCCGACATGGATCGATTTGCCCAGTCTGTAGAAAAACGGCACTTTAAGCCCGCCCCCCTCTGAAAGGCACCAAAGTCACGCACACGGGGAGCGGCAGAACTGCAGCGCTGTTCAAGGTAAGTTTTGTAACATACCTGCCATTAGCGAGTCTTCCCGAGTACCTGCTGCATGTGTTACAAGCCGCTAACATCCGTCCCCGAGCTCCGACGTACCCGCTACGTTCATTCTCCGTGCTTACCACGAGTTTGATTTTTTTTAAAACTCGGGAGAGCCCTTGGAATGAACTCAAACCGTGGGACAGGGCTTTCAATGTGTTGATTGTGTTTATGTATAGTACGATTGTTACTGAACTGTATGCTCTAGTTTAGCTTTTACATAGAAAATAGGTGCAGGAGGAGGCCATTCGGCCCTTTGAGCCTGCACTGCCATTCGATATGATTATGGCTGATCATCCAACTCAGCATCCTGTACCTGCCTTCTCTCCATACCCCCTGATCCCTTTAGCCACAAGGGCCACATCTAGCTCCCTCTTAAATATAGCCAATGAACTGGCCTCAACTACCTTCTGTGGCAGAGAATTCCACAGATTCACCACTCTCTGTGTGAAAAATGTTTTTCTCATCTCAGTCCTAAAAGACTTCCCCCTTATCCTTAAACTGTGTGACCCCTTGTTCTGGACTTCCCCAACATCGGGAACAATCTTCCTGCATCTAGCCTGTCCAACCCCTTAAGAATTTTGTAAGTTTCTATAAGATCCCCCCTCAATCCTCTAAATTCTAGCGCGTACAAGCCGAGTTTATCCATTTTCTTCTTCTTCTTGCGTTTGAGGCAGCAGAAGTCCGCAGCCGGGTGATGCCATCCGGTTCGTCGTCCGTGGGTTCCCGCCCTAAAAAAGGCCCATTCTCCGGGTTGTTGCTGTCTCTGTTTGTTGTAGTTCGCTTGACAGAGGTTGTTCAGTTGAGAGACACAGCGCGGAACCGCGTCCGCACACTAACACTATCCTACGCACACTAGGGGCAATTTACATTTATAACCCCAAGCCAATGAACCTACAAACCTCCACGTCTTTGGAATGTGGGAGGAAACCGAAGATCCCGGAGAAAATCCACGCGGGTCACGGGGAGAACGTGCAAACTCCGCACAGGCAGCACGCGTGGACGGGATCAAACCCGGGTCTCCTGGCTTAATTTTCATGATGTGGGTGGAGCTGCTGCCTCACAGCGCCAGACGCCCGGGTTCGATCCCGACTACGGGTGCTGTCTGCTCGCAGTGTGCACGTTCTCCCCGTGACCTGCGTGGGTTTTCTCCAGGATCACCGGTTTCCTCCCACACTCCAAAGACGTCCAGGTTTGTAGGTAAATTTGCTTTGGAAAAAAATTGTGTGTGTGATGGGTGATGGTGCTAGTGTGATCGCCGGTCGGTGCAGACTCGGTGGGCTGAAGGGGCCTGTTTCAGGCTGTATCTCGAAACCTATACAGTCAAAATGGCCGTGCAGGAAAGTTGACAATTAAGAATAATAATCACAGCACATTTATTTTCCAGGAAAACAGATGACAGACATTTTAAGCCATAGCAGCAGGAGAAACTTTGGTACATGATCAAAATATACAAGAAAGCTTTAAATGTACACCAATTAATTTAATTGCACAAATATTCAGTGCATTCGGATTTTTTCAGAGCATTTTTAGACGGCAGGCTCTACCTACCTATTCCTTGAGGACACATTCAGAAGAAGGGTCATTTGTGATCTCTCCAGTGCACTGCATGTTAGCTCAGCGGGACGATCGCTGCCCGGGTTTGATCCTGACCACGGGTGCTGTCTGTGTGGAGTTTGTGCGTCCCCCCGTGAGCGGTGCGTGAACTGCGTGGGTTTTCCTCCGGGTTTCCTCCCACACTCCAAAGATGTACAGGTTTGTAGGTTAATTGGCTTTGGTAAAAAGTGTAAATTGTCCCTTGTATCTGTGTGGGATAGTGTTAGTGTGTGGGGTGATCGATGGTCGGCATGGACTCGGTGGGCCGAAGGGCCTGTTTCCGTGCTGAACTGAACTAAACTGAACTAAACAACGCACCCCTGCGTATTAGTGTTCGCGTGGGGGGTGATCGCCTGTCGGCATGGACTCGGTGGGCCTGTTTCCACGTCATGTCCCAGAAGTATAAAAATGGCTATTGTTACTCGATGTCCAGAGCTTGCTGGTTAAGCCCATGTCCCACTTTCCCGGGTTATTGACGAATTCTCCCAAGTTTTCCCCTTGATTCAAACTCGGAGAATGTCCGTAGCGAGTCCGTCGGAGTCTGCTGCGAGTCCGTAGGAGGCCATAGCGAGTCCGTAGATGTTTCGTAGCGGCTCGTAATGCCAGCTCGTAGGTACTCGGGGCATCAGGTAAGTCGGGACGTTTTTTTCAGCATGTTGAAAAATGTCCACGAGTAAAAAAAAAGTAGCCCCGAGTACCTGCGGCTGGCATCTCCGAGCCGCCACGAAACATCTACGGACTCGCTATGGCCTCCATCGAGGGGAACACTCGGGAGAATTCGTGAGGAACTCGGGAAAATGGGACCGGGGCTGTAAGCTGCTGCCTGGTAGCACCAGTGGAACAGCTTCAATCCTGACCTTGGATTCTGAGTGTGTGGAGTTTGCACGTTCTTCCCCTTTCCTCCCACAATCGAAAGGGTAATCCATGTGTGGTCTTTCTGCTGACTGGGTAGCACGCAACAAAACGTTTTTCACCCTACTTCATTACACGTGACAGTAATAACCTCATTGCAATTGTATATTGCTCCTAGCATAGGCAAGTGGCAAAAACTGGGGGACGTTGAAGGGAATCAGTGAGATTTGAGTAGACGAGTGAGTGGCCAAATGGTTAGTGTCGTTTAGAGATATAGCACGGAAACAGGCCCTTCGGCCCACTGAGTCCACGCCGACCATCGATCACCCATTCACACTGGCTCCACGTTTTCTCATACACTCCCTACACACTAGGGGTTATTTTACAGAGGCCGATTAACCTACAAACCTGCACGTCTTTGGGATGTGGGGGGGGGAGCCGGGGAACCTGGAGGAAACCCACGTGGTCACGGGGTTAATTGGCATGCAAACTCCACATAGACAGCACCCGAGGTCAAGATCGGAGCAGGGTTTCCGGCACTGTGAGACAGCGGTACTACCCGCTGCGCCACCGTGCCCCCCCTTAAGGCAGAGAACTAAAGGGGATGCAAGAAACTAGAGCGAAACACAAAGTGCCGGAGGAACTCAGCGGGTCAGGCAGCATCTGCGGAGGGAAATAGACATCAGTCCATGGAAGGGTCCCATCCCAAAACGTCAACTGTCCATTTTCCCCATCACAGATACTGCCTGACCCACTGAGTTCCTCCAGCCCTCTGTATTTTGCCTGATGGTTAGTACAGACTTGGCCGTCTGAAGGGTCCCGTTTTCAACAACCCGAAGGATCAGATACAAGGGTGAAATTCTTCATTGAAAACAAACGTTACCCTAACCAGGGCCCTCATTTGTGGAAGGGAGAGGGGATAGGGGATAGGGAGGAGATCGGGGGAAACAAAGTGAGAGATCTTCCTGCATTTAGTTGGCCAGCAAGATCACCATTCCAGTATTACAGTACGTAGAAGGTACAGGAATCTGAAATCTTCACCACCAGGTTCAAGACTAGCTGCTTCCCAACAACCATCAGGCTCTTGAACACCAACTCAAATTTGAACTATGGGACTGTCTTTGGTTCCAACTAAAAACTTTGGACTGGGATTGGGACTATTAATCTAATGATTTGCTTTGTTTATTGCATGTTATCGATGAGTGCTGTGTTTTACAGGTCTGTTATGCTGCTGCAGGTAAGAATTTAATTTAATTGTTGAGGGCGACACATTGATGCCTCACAGCGCCAGAGACCAGGGTTCGATCCTGACCACAGGCGCCGTCTGGAGTTTATTCGTTCTCTCTGCGACCGCGTGGGTTTCCGCTGACATTATAAAGACGTGCAGGTTTGTAGGTGGATTGGCTTCTGTAAATTGTCCCGAGTGTGTAGGGTCATCGTTAGCCGGCAATCAATCGATATGATGGCCAGCAGAGACAATGTGGGCCGAAGGGCCTGATCCTGTGCTGTTCTGGTCTATTTTCTATCTACCATATGTCCTATTTAAGGGCGGCGCAGCGGTTAGTTGCAGCCTCACAGCGCCGGAGACCCGGGTTCCCTCCCGACTACGGGTGCTGCCTGTGCGGAGTTTGTACGTGCTCCCCGTGACCTGCGTGGGTTTTCTCCTAGACCTTTGGTTTCCTCCCACGCTCCAATGACGTACAGGCTTGCGGGTTAATTGGCTTTGGTATAAATGTTAAATTGTCCCGGGTGCGTGTGGGATAGTGTTCATGTGCGGGGATCGCTGGTTGTTGCGAAGGGCCCACTTCCGCGCTATATCTCCAAACTAAACTGCAATATGTTTAAGAAAGAACTGCAGATGCTGGAAGAATCGAAGGGAGGCAAAAAAAGCTGGAGAAACTCAGCGGGTGAGGCAGGGAAGGAATAGGTGTTTGATCGCACAGCTTTGCATGGAATCAATGCTTCTGGACAAAGTTCACAATCATGGCACCGATCCTTGTGTTGCAAGCTCTGACTCCATCTCCATACAAGCCGCCCAATCCACTTAGTATTTCCAACACTCATTATCGCCCCTCAATCCTCAACCACAGTATTTACCCTTTGAACTCCTTGAGTTTACGAATGGGGTGGGAGATTGCAACCTTCACGTGGTCCACCCTTATTAAAACAAGATTGTTAAGGGCTTGGACGCGCTAGAGGCAGGAAACATGTTCCCGATGTTGGGGGGAGTCCAGAACCAGGGGCCACACACACACAGTTTAAGAATATGGAGTAAGCCATTTAGAACGGAGACGAGGAAACACTTTTTCTCACAGAGAGTTGTGAGTCTGCGGAATTCTCTGCCTCAGAGGGCGGCGGAGGCCGGTTCTCTGGATGCTTTCAACAGAGAGCTAGATAGGGCTCTTAAAGATAGCGGAGTCAGGGGATATGGGGAGAAGGCAGGAACGGGGTACTGATTGGGGATGATCAGCCGTGATCACATTGAATGGCGGTGCTGGCTCGAAGGGCCGAATGGCCTCTACTCCTGCACCTGTTGTCTATTATCACCCTGTTTTGACGAATGCAATCAACCTGGTGTGCACAAACAGAACAAGGTAGAGAAACTCAGCGGGCGGGGCAGCATCTACGGAGCGAAGGAATAGGTGACATATAAAATTCTTAAAGGATTGGACAGTCTAGATGCAGGGAAAATGTTCCCGATGTTGGGGGAGTCTAGAATCAGGGGGCCACGCAGTTTAAGAATAAGGGGTCGTCCATTAAGGACTGAGATGAGGAAACAAAACAGAAAGAGGAGAAAATCCCAAAGACTTGTCAAGTGAGGTGGAGTTTAGATTAGAGTTCTGAAGAAGGATCTCGACCCGAAACGTCACCTATTCCTTCGCTCCATAGATGCTGCCTCACCCGCTGAGTTTCTCCAGCATTTTGGTCTACCTTTGATTTTTCCAGCATCTGCGGTTCCTTCTTAAACATCAAACAGAACAAGTTGCATTACAATTTTAGGCTGTGCACGCCATACGCAAGAAGTAGTTTACGAATACCAGCATAGCTAGGGCACAGGAAATGTTACAATCAAATGGTACAATGCGCTAGTTTTTATACAGTGTTCTATATAATAAAAAATAATGTTTGATTACCAGTTTATGTGCACAACTTAGCGAGTCAGACAGCATCTCTGGAGAGAAGGAATAGGTGATGTTTCAGGGTCGAGAGCCCTTCTTCAGACTATTCAGACCCAAAATGCTGCCTGACCCTCCGAGTTACTCCAGCTTTTAGCGTTTATCTGCGGTTTAAACCAGTCTCTGCAGTTCCTTTCCACACAGTTGAAAGTCACTTGGACAGTGACATGGATTGGAACGTTTCAGAGGTATACAGGGCAAGTGGTTAATCTTACGAGTGAGTTTTTTGCACTGATGTTTGGTTTAAGTTATCAATCAAAATTGATAAAAGATAAAAAGCACCGTTGGTACATTGATAGGACAGGTTTAAGGGATATGAACCATATGCAGACAGGGACCTGTGTAGATGGGGCATGTAGGTCGGTGTGGGCAAGTTGGTCCAAAGGGCCTGTTTCTACGCTGTATGGCTCTTTGCTGCATTATAGTTCTGACAGACTGGATTGAATACCATGGAGTGGAAGGTTCAACCACATCCGAAAGGCCTGGATAGCGTGGATGTGGAGAGGATGTTTCCACTAGTGGGAGAGTCTAGGACCAGAGGGCACAGCCTCAGAATTAAAGGACGTTCCTTTAGGAAGGAGATGAGGAGGAATTTCTTTAGTCAGAGAAGGCTGTGGAAGCCATCAATGAGATAGATAGATTCTTGATTAGTGCGGGTGTCAGGGGTTATGGGGAGAAGGCAGGAGAATGGGGTTAGGAGGGAGAGATAGATCAGCCGTGATTGAACGGCGAAGTGGACTTGATGGGCCGAATGGCCTAATTCTGCTCCAATCACTTATGAATTGATGAAATTCACCGAGGACACAGGTTTAAGGTGAAGGGGGAAAGATTTTATAGAAATCTGAGGGGCAACTTTTTCACACAGAGGGTGGTGGGTGTATGGAACGAGCTGCCGGAGGAGGTAGTTGAACTTAACTGAGAATTGAAAACATATTTAGCCTCAAAGGATTTATGAGAGATGAAACACAAAATATTGTTCGTAGCAAACTTGCTTCATTATTACATGAAGCGCTAAGTTATTTGCAGCATCTTTGTCATAGAGTCTTACAGGCCCTTCGGCCCAACAATTCCTGGAATGGCGAGACTGACATATAATGAAAGAATGGGTGTAGGGATGAAGGCGAGGCCTCTGTTCAGTACCCTCTCTTGGATTTCGGTAAGGGCAAATGTCTGGGAAAGGTTGATAATTGTTTTATCGAATTGTGGGCCCTGCCTCTCTTGGCATGGTGTCCCTATCAGTTTAAAGACTTCATCCGCCCTCTCATCCAGGTTCAGGCTGTGTTTTCTGTCCAGTGGATGTGGTCTGGGCCTACTTTAAACTGGCCGGTCGGGACAGCAGGTAAGTGCCTCTTGGACTGTATGTAGTCGTTTAGAGTGTTTAGAGTGTTTCCTGCTCTGCTGCTGGGAGAGACTGGCTGAAGTGGACAATAGGGACCCATTTGCTGGCGTTAGAAAATTTACGACTGGCCATCCTGATTAGTATTTGGAATTGTCTGGTGGCAGTCAGTGGCTTTTGTGTCCAATTATTTATGCCAAATGATAGAACCACTTTCTGAGTTTCTGGGCATTGCCCTAATTTTCCAAGGATTCCAAGGAAACATGTAAGATTGTTAAGGGTTTGGACACGCCAGAGGCAGGGAACATGTTCCTGATGTTGGGGGAGTCCAGAACCAGGGGCCACAGTTTAAGAATAAGGAGTAAGCCATTTAGAACGGAGACGAGGAAACACTTTTTCTCACAGAGAGTGGTGAGTCTGTGGAATTCTCTGCCTCAGAGGGCGGTGGAGGCCGGTTCTCTGGATGCTTTCAAGAGAGAGCTAGATAGGGCTCCTAAAGATAGCGGAGTCAGGGGATATGGGGAGAAGGCAGGAACGGGGTCCTGATTGGGGACGATCAGCCGTGATCACATTGAATGGCGGTGCTGGCTCGAAGGGCCAAATGGCCTACTCCTGCACCTATTGTCTATTGGTAGTAATTTGGCTCCTGGATAGCTGTCCAATCGTGTGTGTGTTGTTGTTGGGACATTTTGGGATCCTAAAAATGTTGGAATCTCCAATTATTAAACCAGGCTTGCTGGGCTGCAGCCCCCAGGTTACACGTTTCCGTTTTGAATTGGGGTGCCTGGTTACTTCTCTGCCTGTTATTGCCTGGACCCCTCTGTGTGTGCTGCTGAAAGTCGTACTGTGAGTTACTCGCTGTGTCGGTGGTCAGGACAGTTGGGACCCTCTGCCGCTGGGACAGACTGCGTGGACGTGGAAGGGGCTGGTGAGAGAGGGGGCTGCAGGACGGGAGAAGGTTGCCTGTGGCAGCGCGGCGTGATGTCATTTCCGGGCTGTGCGGTCGTTTCGGTATGGGTTAGGGTTAAAAAGTGTTTCATTTCTATTTATCATTCCGGCTTCATGTCCGTTCTGCGTCATGGTTTTTCCGCGTCACGGCTTTTCCGCGTCACGGCTTTTCCGCGTCATGCCTTTTCTGCGTCACGGCTTTTCCGCGTCACGGCTTTTCCGCGTCACGGCTTTTCTGCGTCACGGCTTTTCTGCGTCACGGCTTTTCTGCGTCACGGCCTTTCAGCATCTTGGCTTCTGTTTCTCGTCCTTCTGTTTCTCGTCTGGGGAGCATTCACAAGGTGGCACAAATTGCTGCAGCGCACATCGCCCAACAAAATTACTTCACAACTTGGACGGGGGTTTTGAACGATAATCTCGGGGCAATTCAAAAATTGAGATGAAAACGTACATAAAACTGCATCCCCCAAAACCGGATGTAGAATCGAGGGACTGCAGATAAACTATCCTTTTGCGTATTAACCAGCATAGGTTACGACAACACCAAAAAAGACACAAAGTGCTGGAGTAACACAGCGGGTCAGGATGCATCTTTGGGGAATATGTAATAGCAAGAAACTGCAGATGTAGGGATAGACACAAAGTGCTGGAGTAACTCGGTGGCCAAGTCAGTGGATATTTTAAGGCAGAGATAGATTCTCGATTCGAACGGGTGTCAAGGATTATGGGGAGAAGGCAGGAAAATGGGATTAGGAGGCAGAGATCAGCCATGATTGAATGGCGGAGCGGACTCGATGGGCCGAATGGCCTAATTCTATTCCTATAACTTGTGAACCAGACACAAAGTGCTGGAGTAACTCGGCGGGTCAGGCAGCATCTCTGGAGACAAGGGATAGGCGATGTTACTGGTCGGGACCCTTCTTTGGTGATTGTATGGAGAGGGGTCGGAAAGGTATAAAGGAGAAAGGAAAAACTTGCTTCCAGTCCCCCCCCCCTACGATCAGTCCGAAGACGGGTCCCTACCCAAAACGTCACCCGTCCGTTTTCTCCAGAGATGCTGCCAGACCCACTGAGTTACTTCAGCATTTCGTGTCTTTCCCTGGAAAACGTGGATGGGCATTTTGGGTCGGGACTCGACCCTCAGTCTCAGTCTCAGTCTGAAGAAGGGCCCTGACCCGAAACAGCACCCATCCATGTTCTCCAGAGATGCTGCCTGATTCGCAGAGTTACTCCAGCACTTTGCGTCTATCCCTGGAGAACGTGGATGGGTGAGGTTTCAGGTCAGGCCTGTAACCCCTCAGTCCCTTGTACGTTCTCCCCGTGACCTGCGTGGGTTTTCTCCGGATGCACCGGTTTCCTCCCACACTCCAAAAGATGTGCAGGGCTGTAGGTTAATTGGCTTTGGTAAAAATTGTAAAATTGTCCCTAGTGTGTGAGACAGTGTTAGTGTGCGGGGATCGCTGGTCGGCACGGAGGCTATTCCTTCTCTCCATAGATGCTGCCTCGCCCGCTGTGTTTCTCCAGCATTTTGTGTCCTACCTTCGAACTTCACTGTACCTGGGTACGGGTGACAACAAAGTACCATTGTTCCATGTTTTCCCAAGATCCGCGAGCACGTTTGGGGAGAACCGGCAATGCCAGGGACGGGAAGGCCGCCATCTTGTGCACGACACAACGTGGAAACAATCGGGAGCCCGCCATTGCAATCTCACCTCATTGGCGGGTCCAAACTTGTCTTTTCAGTGTTCTGACTCAGTAGGATTGGGTTTGGGGTTCAATAAAGATCGGTCATCGGCGATTAGACACGTATTAGATTTGCTGAGCGACCTTTGTAACTGTCCTTTGCTCACCAATCGATCGGTGGCCATGTTGGTAACCGTTCTCAGCGTCCATTGTTGGCGGGGACCTCCAGAATCCCACAGTGCAATGGGGTGCAAAATGGCCTCCGATATCCCAGAAGGCCGCTGGACGGAGCGGACGACAGACTCCGACCGGCCTGTTTTTTATTTTTTTTTTACTTCCCCTCTCCCTCCCTTCAGAAGAACTTGTCGTCGATCCTGAAGTGGGGCTTGCTGACGTCGTCGGGGTTGAGGAAGACCGAGATGGACTTGCCCTGGTTCTCCGTCACCAGTTGCTGGAGTTTGCGGGCCAGCCCGTCGACCTGGCCCGCCGAGCCGTCGGCCTGAGAGGAGTTGGGCCCCGGCGAGGAGCGGCGCTGCTGCAGCTGCAGCCGCAGCTCCTGCGCCAGCTTGTTGGCCGCCTTGGCGTGCTCGACGGCGCTGCGCAGGTGCTCAGCCGGGTCGGAGCGGACGGAGGAGAGGCGACAGGCCAGCAGCAGCACCGTGGCGTCCGACAGGTCGTCGAACATGTTGCACTGCGGCAGGAAGTAGTTGGGGCAGGACCGGTTGACCAGGCAGTGGGCCAGGTCGTCCAGGAGGCCCAGCAGAAAGTGGGCCGCGTTGTCGGGCTGGGCGAGGAAACTGGAGGGCAGGCGGTCGCAGGCCCAGAGCATCAGGCTCCTCAGGTGGTACGGGCTGATGGCCCTGGGCCGGGAGAGCAGCTTGACAATGATGGCCTTGTAGGCTTGGTAGGCCTGGATCAGATGGACGGAGATGCACTTCTTCAGCTGCACCTCGCTGCGGGAGAACGCCAGCCGCCACTCGTTGTCCCGGCGGCCGTGCCGCGAGCAGGCAGGCACCAGGTAGAAGCCGCTGATCACCTCCTCCTCCGTGATCTTGCCGTCCCAGAAGTGGTTCTCCATCAGCCAGTTCTGGGCCACCGCCGGCCAGCCCTTGAAGGATACTACCGGCACGATGTCGTAGAGCAGGCGGCTGCGGCCGACTGCCAGCACCACCGTGACCGCCGTGCCGTTCCTGGCCACCGCCGAGACCGCCGGCACGCCCCGCTGCGGCCGGCCGCGGATCTCCTCGATCACCGTGCACACCGAGCGGTGGAACCAGTCGGCCACCTTGGTGGGGGAGAAATAGTAGCCGCCGCCCCCGGCGCCGGCACCGCCGCCGCCCGGCTCGCCCGGCTCCGCCTCCGTCTCGGTGCAGCAGTCCTTCCACCGGGACATGGTGGCCTCGCTGAAGAGGCGCAGGCTGAGCCAGGAGTGGCACGGCGGGGAGTGGCGCATGTCCAGCGTCACAGGCTGGTTGCGGTCGTGCAGCTTCAGCGCCGGCACCAGCAGGGTGAAGTCCACGTCGTAGTCCGTGCCCCGCGCGTAGTCCCCCAGCTCGTCGGGGTTCATGTCCACCACGCCCTCGCGCACGCCGCCCGACAGCAGCAGGTACTCGTTGGACACGGGCAGCTTGTGGTCCAGTTTCTGCACCAGCCCTGCGGGGGGGGGGGGGGGAGGCAAAGGGGGAGCAGTGTTCAGTTTCTCCGCAGAGCGGGATGCTAAAGGACACGCGAGCTTGTACGCTCGCCCTGTGACCCCATGGGTTTTCCCCTGGTGGGCTCCGGGTTTCCTCCCACACTCCCGGTAGCCCAGCACTTTAACTCCCCCTCCCATTCCCAATCTGAGCTTTCAGTCCCGGGCCTCCTCCACTGTCAGAGTGAGGCCCAGCGCAAATTGGAGGAACAGCACCTCATTTTTCGCCTGGACATTTTACACCCCAGCGGTATGAAGGTTGACTTCTCTAACTTCAGATAGCCCTTGCTTTCCCTCTCCATCCCCTTCCCCTTCCCAGTTCTCCCACTAGTCTTACTGTCTCCAACTACAGTCTATCTTTGTCCTGCCCCCTCCCCTGACATCAGTCTGAACAATAGACAATCTGAAGAAGGGTCTCGACCCGAAACGTCGCCTATCTCCTTCGCTCCTTAGATGCTGCTGCACCCGCTGAGTTTCTCCAGCTTTTTGTGTAACCGACAATAGACAATAGGTGCAGGAGGAGGCCATTTGGCCCTTCGAGCCAACACCACCATTCAATGTGATCATGGCTGATCATCGCCAATCAGTACCCCGTTCCTGCCTTCTCCCCTGACTCCGATATTTTTAAGAACCCTATCTAGCTCTCTATTGAAAGCATCCAATAAACCTGCCTTCACCGTCCTCCGAGGCAGAGAATTCCACAGACTCACCACTCCCTGTGAGAAAAAGTGTTTCCTCGCCTCCGTTCTAAATGGCTTACCCCTTATTCTTAAACTGTGTGTGTGTGTGTGTGTGTGGCCCCTGGTTCTGGACTCCCCCAACATCGGGAACATGCTTCCTGCCTCTAGCGTGTCCAAGCCCTTAACAATCTTATATGTTTCAATGAGATCCCCTCTCATCCTTCTAAACTCCAGAGTGTACAAGCCCAGCTGCTCGATTCTCTCAGCATATGACAGTCGCGCCATCCCGGGAGTTAACCTAGTGAATCTACGCTACAGTCCCTCAATAGCAAGGATGTCCTTCTTCAAATTAGGGGACCAAAACTGCACACAATACTCCAGGTGTGGTCTCACTAGGGCCCTGTACAACTGAGAAACTGTACAACTAAAGAAATGTCTCGACACGAAACGTCGCCCATTCCTTCTCTCCATAGATGCTGCCTCACCCGCTGAGTTACTCCAGCATGTTGTGTCTACCTTTGATTTTACCAGCATCTGCAGTTCTTACTTACACAGACTTTTAGATTAATGGGCTTCAGTAAAATTGTAATTTGTCCTTTGCGAGTAGGATAGTGTTAATATAGGGGGCGATCACTCACCGGCGTGGACTCGGTGGGCCTGTTTCCATGCTGTATGTGGACAGAGCGCTGGAGTAACCCAACGAGTCAAGCCAGCGTCTCTGGAGAACTTGGATAGGCTGAAGAAGGGTCTCGAACAGGAAGAACAGGAAGGCAGATTATTATCCGAATGACGTCAAGTTAGGAAAAGGGGAAGTACAACGAGATCTGGCGGTCCTCGTGCATCAGTCACTGAAAGTACGCACGCAGGTACAGCAGGCAGTGAAGACAGCGAACAGCATGTTGGTCTTCATAACGAGAGGAGTTGAGTATAGGAGCAAAGAGGTCCTTCTGCAGTTGTATAGGACCCTAGTGAGACCGCACCTCACCAGGAGCCCTGGTGCCAAAGCCCCGGAGATGAGATGGTTGGCCTCAGACAAGCTCTCCTGAGGCCACATCTGGAGTATTGTGTGCAGTTTTGGTCTCCAAATTTGAGGAAGGACATTCTTGCTATTGAGGGAGTGCAGAGTTAGTTCACCAGGTTAATTCCTGGGATGGCGGGACTGTCATATGTTGATAGAATGGAGCTGCTGGGCTTGTATTCACTGGAATTTAGAAGGATGAGAGGGGATCTTATTGGAACATATAAGATTATTAAGGGATTGGACACGCTAGAGGCAGGAAACATGTTCCCGATATTGGGGAAGTCCAGAACCAGGGGCCACACAGTTTAAGAATAAGGAATAGGTGGCGTTTCCGGTCGAGACCCTTCTTTAGACTGAAAGTCAGGAGAGAGAGAAGCGAGAGATATGAAAAGGCACAACGAACAAATGAATGAAATGTGGGAAGAGGACAAGGCAAAGCCAGCAACAATGATCAAGGAAAGGTGGAGCCCACAATGGTCCATTGTTGCCTGTGGTGAAGGAGATAACGAGTGGACGCCAACAGTGAAACTCAGCAGGACCTGCGCAGGTTTCTCCGAGATATTCCTGGCGGTTTCCTCGAACACTCCAAAGGCGCGCAGGTTTGTAGGTTCACTGAAATGTAAATTGTCCCTAGGATAGTGGTAATGTGGGGGGGGGATCGCTGGTCAGTGCGGGCTTGGTGGGCCGAAGGGCCAGTTTCTGCGCTGTATCTCTGAACTAAATGAGATCAGCCTATCTTGGCACCGTGTTCAGAATGGACATTGTGGGCAGAAGGGCCTGTTTCTGCGCTGTATCTCTAAACCAAACGAGATCAGCCTATCTTGGCACTGTGTTCAGCATCGACATTGTGGGCCGAAGGGCCACAGTTTAAGAATAAGGGGTAAGCCATTTAGAAAGGAGATGGGGAAACACCTTTTCTCACAGAGAGTGGTGAGTCTGTGGAATTCTCTGCCTCAGAGGGCAGTGGAGGCTGGATGCTTTCAAGAGAGAGCTGGATAGGGCTCATAAAGATAGTCAGGGGATATGGGGAGAAGGCAGGAACTGGGTACTGATTGAGGGTGATCAGCCATGATCACATTGAATGGCGGTGCTGGCTCGAAGGGCCAAATGGCCGACTCCTGCACCTATTGTCTATTGATAGTGCTAATGTGCGGGGATCGCTGGTCAGTGCGGACTTGGTGGGCCGAAGGGCCTGTTTCTGCGCTGTATCGCTAAACCAAACGAGATCAGCCCATCTTGGCACCATGTGCAGCACGGACATTGTGGGCCGAAGGGCCTGTTTCTGCGCTGTATCGCTAAACCAAACGAGATCAGCCCATCTTGGCACCATGTGCAGCACGGACATTGTGGGCCGAAGGGCCACGGTTTAAGAATAAGGGGTAAGCCATTTAGAAAGGAGACGAGGACATTGTGGGCCGAAGGGCCTGTTCCTGTGCCGTACCGTTCTATTTTAGACATGTTCCCAAATAATCGCAGCTGGGAAGTGACGCCAGGCCAAGTACTGGAACCGAGTGGTTAAACAGGCAATATAAAAATAGGCAAAAATGACTCATTGGTACATTCAGTCCCTCCCATATAACTGCACAATGACACAATCCAATTGGGATTATAGTGCAGGCAACTATATTTCCGATCACTCTCTTCCCCCCCACCCCCCCCCAAACAAACCAACGTAGTTCCTTGACATTAATACAACCATCTGTGTGGATCAAGTACACACGCCAATACCTCTGCAGGACATTCGGCCCATCAAGTGCACTCATAGCCGATCTATCTCCCCCTCCTGACCCCATTCTCCTGCCTTCTAGAAATCTTATAGAAGCATCTAAAATTCTTAAGGGACTGGACAGGCTGGAGGATGCAGGAAGAATGTTCCCCATGTTGGGGGAGTCCAGAACCAGGGGTCACACACAGTTTAAGAATCAGGGTTTGGCCTACCCCTTATTCTTAAACTGCGTGACCCCTGGTTCTAGACTCCCCCAACACCGGGAACATTTTTCCTGCATCTAGCCTGCCCAATCCTTTAAGAATTTTATATGTTTCTACAAGATCCCCTCTCATGCTAAATTTTAGTGTATACAAGCCCAGTTGACCTATTCTTTCATCATATGACAGTCCCGCCATCCCGGGAATTAACCTGGTGAACCTACGCTGCACTCCCTCAATAGCAAGAATGTCCGTCCTCAAATTAGGAGACCAAAACGTCACTTATCATGTTCTCCAGAGATGCTGCCTGACCCGCTGAGTTACTTTGTGTCTTCCTCCGGCTAAATGCCATTTGATTGCTTAAGAATGTGACCTCTCTGCCCAAGGTAAGTCTTTTGCACAAAGTCTTCCCTCGGCAGCAACAATAATCATCGGCAAAGTTCAAATTCCAAATGGAATTGCAGTGGGATTGAAGTCCAAGTCCTCCTACTGCTCTGACTCACTCTCATTCAATGGGGATTGAATCAGACGAGTTCACGATGCTCAGGAACAAAATCCCAAACAGAACCTGGCCTGGCCCATTCAGCTCACTTTATGGAGAGTTTAGTGAGTATAGTTTAGTCTAGTGAGTTTAGTTTAGTTTACAGAGTTTAGTTTAGAGAGTTTAGCTTAGTTTACAGAGTTTAGTTTAGCTAGCATCTCTGGAGAGAAGGAACAGGTGATATTTCAGGTCGAGACCCGAAAACATCATCTATTCCTTTTCAACTGAGGTGCTGCCTGACCCGCTGAGTTCCTCCAGCTCCAGCTCTGAGTTACTCCAGCTCTTTGTGTCTATCTTCTGTTCTGTTCTACATTGTTTTTTAGCATTTAGTTTAGAGATAACAGGGCGGAAACAGGCCCTTCGGCCCACCGAGTCCGCACCGACCAGCGATCCCCGCAAGTTTACTCTATCCCCCGCACACTAGGGAGAATTTACACTCATACCAAGTCAATTAACCTGAAAACTTGTCGGTCTTTGGAGTGCGGGAGGAAACCGAAGATGTCGGGGAAAACCCCACGCAGGTCTCGGGGAGAACGTACAGACAAGCGCCCGTGGTCGGGATCGAACCGGGGTCTGTGGCGCTGCATGCGCTGTAAGGCAGTGACTCTACCGCTGCGCCACCGCTCACTTGCCATTAGGTTCACTCACCCAGCATTGAGAATATGAAATCCTTGGCCGTGTGCACTTCCAGCGCGCGCTGGTCATCAAAGTCCCTCATCTCATGCTTGCCGAACTCCTGGATCAGCTTGGTGATCTCCTCGATCCGAGCTCCCGAGTGGAAGTCCAGGTCGTTCAAAGGCTTGGCCGATGCCGGCTTGGCGTTCGGCGTGGAGTCCCTGCCAGACGGCGTCGGCAGAGCCGCCATCTCCACAGCACGGCGGGCGGTGTGGAAGTCAAATGCACGCTTATCTGGGGAAGGGTCTCAACCTCTCCCTTCTCTCCAGAGGTGCTGCTGCTGCTGCTGCCGCTGAGTTGCCGCTCGAGTCACTCCAGCATTCCCTGCCTATCGCAGGCAGAGGCGAAAGGGATTAAATAAAGATCTTGCTCAATGTCCTGCAGTCATCTCAGGCATTAGTGGCAGAAATAGCCTTGGATTGAATTTAGTCCCGAACCTTCAGACGGTTTCACTGACAAGTGAAGAGTTTGGTTCGTTGTTGCTCCGGCCCACGCAAGTACGGAGAATCAAAGATCTTCATCGGAAAGCCTGAAAGAGGAAAGACTAGAGGTTAGAAATGAGTGCTCCGAATTATAAATCCGTTGCGGTGGGGTGGAAGATTCCAACCTTCACATGGTCCGCCCTGTTTCGACTAATGCAATCAACTCGACGTGCACACACAGAGGATCAAATAGAACAAGTTGGCCTACAACTTTAGGCTGTGCATGCAACACGAAAGAGGAAGACCGTTGCGCTGGGCCAGATCCCAGTTTTTGAGGCAAGGTCTCGACTTGAAATGTCCACCATCCATCAACTCTGCATCCACAGATGCTGCCTGACCTGCGGAGTTCCTCGAGGTTTAGAGGTAAAGACTGCATCCCTGCTTTTCAATAACTTTATTAAATGGAAACTGCTAAGGCATGATCTGACTCGGTATGTTTAAGAAGGAACTGCAGATGCTGGAAAAATCGAAGGGAGACAAAAATGCTGGAGAGACTCAGCGGGTGAGGCAGCATCTACAGAGCGAAGGAATTCCTCCAAAGATGCTGCCTCACCCGCTGAGTTACTCCAGCGTTTTTGTTTACCATCTGACTCAGTATGATATTTTGTCCCACCCATTCCATGTTTTCTACTCACTGCAAAGAACACGGGCGGGATATTTACATTAACAACTGTTTACCGTGATCGAAAGATACAGCAACGGAAGCAGGCACTTCGGCCCGAGTCCACGCTGACCATCGATCAATGTTATTACTAGTTCTAGTTACTAGTTCTATACTATCCCACTCCCTACACACTAAGGGGCAAATTACAGATTGATCTACAAGCCCGCACGTCTTTGGGATGTGGGAGGAAACCGGAGCACCAGGAGGAAACCCACGCGGTCACAGGGAGAACGTGCAGACCGCGCACACACACAGACACACGCACGAACACCGCCAGGGATGGAACCCGGGCCTGTGGCGCTGTGAGGTAGTGGCTCTACCTGCGGTGCCACTGTGCCGCAGATGTTTAAAATAACCAGTTTTTGTTACCTTGAAGTTCTTCACAACTTTAAAAACCTAGAACAATTGCAAGTGGACGCTTAACAGGTTAAAGGGTTTCCTTCAAGACTCGCTAATCCCTTCCTCAGGGCAGAGACAGAGAGAGGGAGACGGAGAGAGAGGGAGACAGAGAGAGGGACGGAGAGAGAGAGAGGGACGGAGAGAGAGAGAGGGACGGAGAGAGAGAGAGGGGCGGAGAGAGAGAGAGGGACGGAGAGAGAGAGAGGGACGGAGAGAGAGGGAGGGACGGAGAGAGAGAGAGGGACGGAGAGAGAGAGAGGGACGGAGAGAGAGAGAGGGACAGAGAGAGAGAGAGAGGGACGGAGAGAGAGAGAGAGAGGGACGGAGAGAGAGAGAGAGGGACGGAGAGAGAGAGAGAGGGACGGAGAGAGAGAGAGAGGGACGGAGAGAGAGAGAGAGGGACGGAGAGAGAGAGAGAGGGACGGAGAGAGAGGGAGGGACGGAGAGAGAGAGAGGGACGGAGAGAGAGAGAGAGAGAGGGACGGAGAGAGAGAGAGGGACGGAGAGAGAGAGAGGGACGGAGAGAGAGAGAGAGGGATGGGGAGAGAGAGAGAGGGACGGAGAGAGAGAGGGACGGAGAGAGAGAGAGGGACGGAGAGAGAGAGAGAGGGACGGAGAGAGAGAGAGGGAGGGAGAGAGAGAGAGGGACGGAGAGAGAGAGAGAGGGACGGAGAGAGAGAGAGAGGGACGGAGAGAGAGAGGGAGGGACGGAGAGAGAGAGGGACGGAGAGAGAGGGAGGGACGGAGAGAGAGGGAGGGACGGAGAGAGAGGGAGGGACGGAGAGAGAGAGAGAGAGGGACGGAGAGAGAGAGAGGGACGGAGAGAGAGAGAGAGGGACGGAGAGAGAGAGAGAGGGACGGAGAGAGAGAGAGAGGGACGGAGAGAGAGAGAGAGGGACGGAGAGAGAGAGAGAGGGACGGAGAGAGAGAGAGAGGGACGGAGAGAGAGAGAGGGGGACGGAGAGAGAGAGAGGGACGGAGAGAGAGAGAGAGGGACGGAGAGAGAGAGAGAGGGACGGAGAGAGAGAGAGGGACGGAGAGAGAGAGAGGGACGGAGAGAGAGAGAGAGGGACGGAGAGAGAGAGGGACGGAGAGAGAGGGAGGGACGGAGAGAGAGGGAGGGACGGAGAGAGAGAGAGAGGGACAGAGAGAGAGAGAGGGACGGAGAGAGAGAGAGAGGGACGGAGAGAGAGAGAGAGGGACGGAGAGAGAGAGAGAGGGACGGAGAGAGAGAGAGAGGGACGGAGAGAGAGAGAGAGGGACGGAGAGAGAGAGAGAGGGACGGAGAGAGAGAGAGAGGGACGGAGAGAGAGAGAGGGACGGAGAGAGAGAGGGGGACGGAGAGAGAGAGAGGGACGGAGAGAGAGAGGGAGGGACGGAGAGAGAGAGAGAGGGACGGAGAGAGAGAGAGAGGGACGGAGAGAGAGAGAGAGGGACGGAGAGAGAGAGAGAGGGACGGAGAGAGAGAGAGAGGGAGGGAGAGAGAGAGAGGGACGGAGAGAGAGAGAGAGGGACGGAGAGAGAGAGGGACGGAGAGAGAGAGGGAGGGAGAGAGAGAGAGGGACGGAGAGAGAGAGAGAGGGACGGAGAGAGAGAGAGAGGGACGGAGAGAGAGAGAGAGGGACGGAGAGAGAGAGAGAGGGACGGAGAGAGAGAGAGAGGGACGGAGAGAGAGAGAGAGAGGGACGGAGAGAGAGAGACGGAGAGAGGGACAGAGGGACACAATCCGTACAATGTCACCTATTCCTTTTTTCCACAGATGTCTGACCCACTGAGTTCCTCCACCTTTTTGTGTCTGACTTCCCTGTAAACCAGCGTCTGCACTTCCTCCCTACACATTTTGTCTGCTCCACTGTGAAATCTCCTCAAGGTATTCCTGCTTTGAAGAAGTTCTCCTCCTCTCTCCGACGAGAGTCCTGCAGCACCCTCTCTCCCTGCTCCCCCTCTGTGATTCCTCCAGCGCTCCAACCAGGTTTCAAACCCAGACTCGCGACCACAGCCAGCCTGAAGAAGGGTCTCGGCCTGAAACGCACCTATTCCTTTTCTCCAGAGATGCTGTCCGACCCGCTGAGTTTTAATTTTGTTTAGCGCGGAAACAGGCCCTTCGGCCCGCGCCGACCAGCGATCCCCACACATTTAACACCATCCTACACCTACTAGGAACTTTTTTTAATTCCCACATTTACCAAGCCAATGAACCTACAAACCTGCACGTCTTTGGAGTGCGGGAGGAAACCGAAGATCTCGGGGAAAACCCACGCAGGTCACGGAGAGAACGTGCAAACTCCGTACAGACAGCACCCGTTGTCAGGATCGAACCCAGGTCTCCGGCGCTGTGAGGCAGCAACTCTACCGCACTTGAGCTTTTTGTGCCTACCTTTCTTCCTTCTGACCTCCGTACGGTCAGAAGTAACTACAATGCTAGCAAAACTGCGAAGTAGTGCTGGAGCCTGCTTTAACCTGGAGCTAGGGATGGGCAGGGGAATCGTGGCTGGTAATGTTGGGTGTCAACAGTAAAAACCAGATGAGCGACTGATTCCCCCACCTCCCCTCCCACAGTTCCATAGACTCATACAGCACGGGAACAGGTCCTTTGGTCATAAGGTCATAAGTGATAGGAGTAGAATTAGGCCCTTCGACCCATCAGTCATCATCGTTGAAAACATTAGCGAGGGAGTGGTGCTGGTTTCTGACGGGAACGGTGACGGACGCACCACACGTCTCTGTCCTCCAGTTCCTGCGGACTTCCGCCGCTGGAAATATAGGATTTTGGTGTGTGTGTGTGTGTGTGTGTGTGTGCTTTATCATCATTCCTTACGGGGCTGTCCCACTGCGGCGACCTAATTCGCGAGTTTAGACGAGTTTAGGAGAGCTGCACTCTCTGCGCCGGATGAGAAGAGCTCACCTCCCCCATCCCATCCTCACCACTTTCTACAGGGGCACCATAGAGAGTATTTTGACCAGCTGTATCTCTGTCTGGTTTGGGGACTGTAAAGCCTCTGACTGGAAGTCCGTGCAGAGAGTGGTGAGGACAGCGGAAAAAATCATCGGGACCTCTCTCCCCTCAATCGGGGATATTGCGACCAAACGTTGCGTGTCTAAGGCCGGCAGTATTATAAAAGACCCCACACATCTCCATCACGGACTGTTCACTCTGCTGCCCTCGGGCAAAAGATATCGCAGCATAAGGAGCAGAATATCAAGGTTCTGCAACAGCTTCTTCCCACGAGCCATCAGACTCCTGAATGCCATGTAATGGGCTGCCACCGTTGTCTATTTATCCTTTTTATCCATTTTATCCATGTTTATCCTTATGTTAATTATCGTGTTGCACAGGGAGCCAAATACAACGGAATTTCGTTTGGAACTGCATATATCGATGTATTTCTAATTGACAATAAAGTTTGTTTGACTTTGACTTTTGACTTTGACTTTGAAAAAGTGTCATGTTGAAGACCGCTTATGACTATGTAGAGGACCTCCTTCGACCATGATGAAGATTAGCTTCTAGTAGCTTCGGGAAAATTGGACACCGAATAGTGGAGAGTGAAGACGACCTCCTTCGACCTCCCTTCAACTATGTTGAAGACTATCTACGACTACTTTCGACTACCCTCGATTACCTACGACTAACATGCCGACCTACTTCGACTAAACCTACGAGTAAAAATAGTATCGATTTTTTCCATGGCGAGCTTTTTTTTTTAACTCGCGGGCATTTTTCAGCATGTTGAAAAATACGCCGCGAACTAGCTGAGGCCTCGAGTACGCGGGGACCACTCTCGAGCATGGAGGAGAGTTACAAAGACCTCCTAGGACCTCGTGTCGACCGTGCTGCGAGTGCGAGTCGAGGGCAAACTCGCCAGAACTCGCGGATTAGGTTGGCGCAGTGGGACAGCCCCTTTACAATGCCGTGTGCGACAGTGATCGCCACTCCTACTGAAGTGTGGATGGCCGTTGGCTCGATAGGAGCTCATCCGCCCTTTGACAGGCACATCTGTAATTGGACAAATCTGATTCAAGAATCACTGCTGATAAAACTAAAGAACCAGAAAATCTTTGCCCCAGGCTACAATCTTTCTGCCCGAGCGCTATTTGAGTATGGATCCTTTGTCAAAGATTAACAGCATCACAGCTGTGCAAAAGGGAACAGCCCTTAGATTTATTAAACAAACCCGCTCTTTTCTGCACTCACTGAAGCGTAGCAACAGGTGACAGCAGGTTTTGCTGGTTCCTACAATCTGGCCTGGATTGAGTGGATGTGGAGGGGATGTTTCCACTAGTTTTGTTTCGTTTAGACAATAGACAATAGGTGCAGGAGGAGGCCATTTGGCCCTTCGAGCCAGCACCACCATTCAATGTGATCATGGCTGATCATCCACAATCAGTACCTCCGTTCCTGCCTTCTCCCCATATCCCCTGACTCCGCTATCTTTAAGAGACCTATCTCGCTCTCTCTTGAAAGCATCCAGAGAACCGGCCTCCACCACCCTCTGAGGCAGAGAATTCCACAGACTCACAACTCTGTGAGAAAAAGTGTTTCCTCGTCTCCGCTTACCCCTTATTCTTAAACTGTGTGGCCCCTGGTTCTGGACTCCCCCCAACATCGGGAACATGTTTCCTGCCTCTAGCGTGTCCAAACCCGTAACAATCTGATATGGTTTCAATAAGACCACCCTCTCATCCTTCTAAACTCCAGAGCGTACAGGCAAAGCCGCTCCATTCTCTCAGCGTATGACAGTCCCGCCATTCCGGGAATTAACCTTGTAAACCTACGCTGCACTCCCTCAATAGCAAGAATGTCCTTCCTCAAATTAGGGGACTAATACTGCACACAATACTCCAGGTGTGGTCTCACTGGGGCTCTGTACAACTGCAGAAGGACCTCTTTGCTCCTATACTCAACTCCTCTTGTTATAAAGGCCAACAGGCCATTCGCTTTCTTCACTGCCTGCTGTACCTGTAGTTCAGAGATACAACATGGAAACAGGCCCTTCGGCCCACCGAGCCCGCACCGACCAGCGATCCCCGCACACTAACACTATCCCCCACACACACACACACACACACACACTACGGACAATTTACAATTTATACCATGCCAATTCACCTACAAACCTGCACGTCTTTTGGAGCTGGGGAGGAAACCGAAGATCTCGGCGAAAACCCACGCAGGTCACGGGGAGAACGTACAAACTCCGTACAGACGGCACCCGCAGTCAGGATCGAACCCGGGTCTCTGGCGCTGTAAGAAATAGATATGCACCAGTTCAGGGCAGGACTCTTCTTCAAAGTAAAAAGACAAAAAGCGCTGGAGTACATCAGCCAGGTAGGCAGCATCTCTGGAATAA
>CAUPSL010001475.1:0-12500 GCA_963514005.1 Raja brachyura
AGATAGAGAGAGAGATAGATAGATAGATAGATAGATAGAGAGAGAGAGAGAGAGAGAGAGAGAGAGAGAGAGAGAGAGAGATAGATAGAGAGAGAGAGAGAGAGAGACAGACAGACAGACAGACAGACAGACAGACAGACAGACAGACAGACAGACAGACAGACAGACAGAGAGAGAGAGAGAGATAGATAGATAGATAGATAGATAGATAGATAGATAGATAGATAGATAGAGAGATAGAGAGATAGAGAGATAGAGAGATAGAGAGAGAGATAGATAGAGAGATAGATAGAGAGATAGATAGTGAGATAGATAGATAGATAGATAGATAGATAGATAGATAGATAGATAGATAGATAGATAGATAGATAGATAGATAGATAGATAGATAGATAGAGAGATAGAGAGATAGAGAGAGAGATAGATAGAGAGATAGATAGAGAGATAGATAGTGAGATAGATAGATAGATAGATAGATAGATAGATAGATAGATAGATAGATAGATAGATAGAGAGATAGAGAGATAGATAGAGAGATAGATAGAGAGATAGATAGATTAGATAGATAGAGAGATAGATAGATAGAGAGATAGATAGATAGATAGATAGATAGATAGATAGATAGATAGATAGATAGATAGATAGAGAGATAGAGAGATAGAGAGATAGAGAGAGAGATAGATAGAGAGATAGATAGAGAGATAGATAGTGAGATAGATAGATAGATAGATAGATAGATAGATAGATAGATAGATAGATAGATAGATAGATAGATAGATAGATAGATAGATAGATAGATAGATAGATAGATAGATAGATAGATAGATAGAGAGATAGAGAGATAGATAGAGAGATAGATAGAGAGATAGATAGATAGATAGATAGAGAGATAGAGAGATAGATAGAGAGATAGATAGAGAGATAGATAGAGAGATAGATAGATAGATAGATAGATAGATAGATAGATAGATAGATAGATAGATAGATTAGATAGATAGAGAGATAGATAGATAGATAGATGGGGGGAGAGAGAGAGAGAGTGAGAGAGAGAGATTAAATAAAGGCATAGATATGGTAGACAGTCAGAACCTTTCCCCCAGGGTGGAAAAGGCAGATATAACTGAGTGAATCAACAGCAGAACGAGTCAAATAAGATTACATTCTATTAAAGAAGGAACGGCAGATGCTGGAGAATCGAGGGTTACACAAAAGACTGGAGAAACTCAGCGGGTGCAGCAGCATCTAAGGAGAGAAGGGGATAGGCGAGGTTTCGGGTCGAGAGAGCTGACGCCACGGGTTTCAAGGGGAGGTGAGCTGCAGACATATCAGTACGTCTCCTGTTCCTCCATCCCCTCTCCAATAAGTGCAGCACAAAGCACAACCGATCATCCAAAACTAATCGATTGGACTTGCGTTCTCACCCAGAGAGTCGCGACTCTGCAGAATTCTCTGCCACAGAAGGCAGTGGAGGCCAGTGCACTGGATGGATTTATAAGAGAGTTACAGATGGAGCTCTAGGGGCCAAGGCATATGGGGAGAAGGAGGGCACGGGGTTACTGATTGTAGATCCCATGCCTGCCTTGATCACAGTGAATGGCGGTGCTGGCTCGAAGGGCCGAATGGCCTCCTCCTGCACCTATTGTCTACGTTTCAATGTTTCTATCATTACAAATTGTCAGTTTAGTTCGACACAAAATGCAGTTTAGACACAGGCGCTGTATCTCAGATGGAACAAACTGCCTATAGTACAGTGTTAAAGAAGGACCTGCAGATGCTGGAGAATCGAGGGTTACACAAAAAGCTGGAGGAACCCCTACCGTCGCCTCCGCCGTATGATAGGAAGAAGGGTCTCGACCCGAAACGTGGCCTATCTCCTTCGCTCCTTACATGCTGCTGCACCCGCTGAGTTTCTCCAGCCTTTTGTGTACCCCATGCCTATGGTATAGTGGCACTTGCACTCAACTGTGTGCAACAATGGCGTTCGCTGGACCTCGGTACACGTGGCGAATGAGCATATCTACAGCAAACCCTTCCACGGTGAGAGTCATCCCCACATATCTGCCTCACATTTGGAGTATTGTGAGCTATCTAAACGGCGTCAAGTTGGGAAAAGGGGAAGTACAACGGGATCTGGGGGGGGGGGTCCTTGTTCATCAGTCTATGAAAGTAAGCATGCAGGTACAGCAGGCAGTGAAGAAAGCGAATGGCATGTTGGCCTTTATGACAAGAGGAGTCGAGTATAGGAGCAAAGAGGTCCTTCTGCAGTTGTACAGGGCCCTAGTGAGACCGCACCTGGAGTATTGTGTGCAGTTTTGGTCCCCTAATTTGAGGAAGGCCATTCTTGCTATTGAGGGAGTGCAGCGTAGGTTTACAAGGTTAATTCCCGGGATGGCGGGACTGTCATATGCTGAGAGAATGGAGCTGCTGGGCTTGTACACTCTGGAGTTTAGAAGGATGAGAGGGGATCTCATTGAAACATATTAGGGTTTGGACCAGCTAGAGGCAGGAAACATGTTCCCGATGTTGGGGGAGTCCAGGACCAGGGGCCACAGTTTAAGAATAAGGGGTAAGCCATTTAGAACGGAGACGAGGAAACACTTTTTCACACAGAGAGTGGTGAGGCGTAGATTGACAAATTTTGAAATTAGTTTGTCTGGGATTATGGGGAGAATGTGGTCAGGAGGGAGAAACATCAGCCATGATTGAATGGCGGAGTAGACGGAGTAGACTTGATGGGCCGAATGGCCTAATTCTTTCCTATCCTTTATGACATGACCTTAAAACAACATTTAAAAGACAGGGTTCTTAAAGATAGCGGAGTCAGGGGATGTGGGGAGAAGGCAGGAACGGGGTACTGATTGGGGATGATCAGCCGTGATCACAGTGAATGGTGGTGCTGGCTCGAAGGGCCGAATGGCTTATTCCTGCACCTGTTGTCCATTGTCGATTTGGACAGGTACATGGATAGCAAGGGTTTAGAGGGGATATGGACTAGCTTAGGTGGGGGCAACGTGGTCGGGTCGGGCCGAAGGGCCTGTTTCCGTGCTGTGTGAGTCTACAACTTGCCACAACTGCAGATCAAACGCGGGACCGGTCAGAAACCATCGGTGCGGCACGGATGATGGCGGCCGCGTGCGAGGCCAGCCCGTCTGGGTCGAGTCCCCTTCGCCACGGCCCGTGGCGGTGTCTCCAAACCCAAAAGTCAATCAGGGACAGCGTGATTCACAGAATCTCAGCATCTTGTGGCCCTGGACCAGCCCAGAAACCACAATGGCATCTCAGAGGCTTCCCGGCCTGCCACAGGCTTACAGTGGAGGCATTTGTTTATCCAGTCTACTCCACCATGGCTGATCTATCGCTCCCTCCTAACCCCATTCTCCTGCCTTCTCACAAGTTTATATGTGATAGGAGCAGAATTAGGCCATTCGGCCCATCAAGTCTACTCCACCATTCGATCGTGGCCGATCTATCTCTCCCTCTTAACCCCACTCTCCTGCCTTCGCCCCGTAACCCCTGGCAACCCGCCACCCTCTGACTAAAGAAATTCCTCCTCATCTCCTTCCCAAAGGAACGTCCTTTAATTCTGAGGCCGTGACTTCTAGAAACATAGAAACATAGAAATTAGGTGCAGGAGTAGGCCATTCGGCCCTTCGAGCCTGCACCGCCATTCAATATGATCATGGCTGATCATCCAACTCAGTATCCCGTACCTGCCTTCTCTCCATACCCTCTGATCCCCTTAGCCACAAGGGCCACATCTAACTCCCTCTTAAATATAGCCAATGAACTGGCCTCAACTACCTTCTGTGGCAGAGAATTCCACAGACTCCCCACTCTCTGTGTGAAAAATGTTTTTCTCATCTCGGTCCTAAAAGCCTTCCCCCTTATCCTTAAACTGTGACCCCTTGTTCTGGACCTCCCCAACATCGGGAACAATCTTCCTGCATCTAGCCTGTCCAACCCCTTAAGAATTTTGTAAGTTTCTATAAGATCCCCCCCCCCCCACAAGTCCTAGACTCTCCCACTAGTGGAAATATCCTCTCCACATCCACTCGTCCACTCTTATTATTATCAATGTTTAGTGTTTTCTGAGTCATTCGTAACTGTCACTGTGTGTCATGTCGTTACTTGTGGGCGGAGCACCAAGGCAAATTCCTTGTATGTGAACACTTGGCCAATAAACTTACTTACGCACTCTATCCAGGCCTTTCACTATTCGGTACCTTTCAATGAGGTCCCCCCCGCATCCTTCTAAACTCCAGCGAGTACAAGCCCAGCGACTCTCATCATATGTTAACCCACTCATTCCTGGGCTAATTCCCGTATAACTCAATGGAAAGTCCGACTACCATCATGATTTTAAATATATCTCTCAAAGATCCTCTTGCAAATGCCTTGGGTTAGAACTACTTCAGATGTTGCATTCTGCAGTTGCGTAGGGCTCTGGTGAGACCACATCTGGAGTATTGCGTACAGTATTGGTCTCCTAATTTGAGGAAGGACATCCTTGTGATTGAGGCAGTGCAGCGTAGGTTCACCAGATTGATCCCTGGGATGGCGGGACTGTCACATGAGGAAAGATTGAAAAGACTAGGCTTGTATTCACTGGGGTTTAGAAGGATGAGGGGGGGATCTTATAGAAACATATAAAATTATAAAAAGACTGGACAAGCTAGATGCAGGAAAAATGTTCCCAGTGTTGGGCGAGCCCAGAACCAGGGGCCACAGTCTTAGAATAAAGGGGAGGTCATTTAAGACTGAGGTGAGAAAAAACTTTTTCACCCAGAGAGTTGTGAATTTGTGGAATTCCCTGCCACAGAGGGCAGTGGAGGCCAAGTCACTGGATGGATTTAAGAGAGAGTTAGATAGAGCTCTAGGGGCTGGTGGAGTCAAGGGATATGGGGAGAAGGCAGGCACGGGTTATTGATAGGGGACGATCAGCCGTGATCACAGTGAATGGGGGTGCTGGCTCGAAGGGCCGAATGGCCTCCTATTTTCTATGTTTCTATGTTTCTATCCACTTAAGAACCTCAGCCTCGATAAATTTCATCTGTACGCCCTCCAAAAACAGACCATTAATGCAGACGCGCGATATTGGGAAGTTAACCTGATACTGAAGTAGGAGCGAAACCAAAATTTAATAAAAGCTCGTAAGGATTCTGTTCTATATGACTCAACACTAAAAAAATGAACTGATGATGCAGGGAGGCAAATTTAAGGAGCTATACATCCCACTAATTCCATTAGTTTACGAGGATGTGGCCAGGACTAGAGGGTGTGGGCTATAGGGAGAGGTTGAGTAGGCCGGGTCTCTATTCCTTGGAGCGCAGGAGGATGAGGGGAGATCTTATAGAGGTGTACAAAATCATGAGGGGAATAGATCGGGTAGATGCACAGAGTCTCTTGCCCAGAGTAGGGGAATCGAGGACCAGAGGGCACAGGTTCAAGGTGAAGGGGAAAAGATTTAATAGGAACCTGAGGGGTAATTTTTCCACACAAAGGGTGGTGGGTGTGTGGAACGAGCTGCCAGAGGAGGTAGTTGAGGCTGGGACTATCCCATCGTTTAAGAAACAGTTGGACAGGTACATGGATAGGACAGGTTTGGAGGGATATGGACCAAGTGTAGACAGGTGGGACTAGGGTAGCTGGGACATTGTTGGCCAGTGTGGGCGAGTTGGGCCGAAGGGCCTGTTTCCACACTGTATCACTCTATGACTCTGTGTCAGCAAATGGGACTAGCTTTGATGGGGCGTCGTGGCTGGCATGGGTGAGTTGGGCCGAAGGGCCTGTTTCCTTCATGCATGGCATAGTCAGAAATGTTAGTGCGTTGCCTCACTATCCTCGTTCACCAGAGATACACCTCTCTACTTCACATGTATGACGTTACGGTAAGATTCATTTTTCTATAACCAACCCGATCTCCCGGTGGCTCAGCACTTCAACTCCCCCTCCCATTCCCAATCCGACCTTTCTGTCCTGGGCCTCCTCCACGGTCAGAGTGAGTCCCACCGCAAACTGGAGGAGCAGCACCTCATATTTTGCTCGGGTAGTTTACACCCCAGCGGTATGAACATTGACTTCTCCAATTTCAGGTAGTCCCTGCTTTCTCCCTCCTTCCCCTCCCCTTCCCAGCTCCCCCACTGTCTCCGCCTCTTCCTTTCTTCTTCCCCCCCCCCCCAAACCCACCCCCACATCAGTCTGAAGAAGGGCCTCGACCCGAAACGTCGCCTATTTCCTTCGCTCCATAGATGCTGCCTCACCCGCTGAGTTCCTCCAGCACTTTTGTCTACCTTCAGTTTAAACCAGCATCTGCAGTTCCTTCCAATCCTGACACTATCCAATCCCTCCACAGATGTGGAAACAAAGAACTGCAGGCGCTGGTTGTTGTCAAAGATAAGACACAAACTGCTGGAGTAACCCAGCGGGACAGGCAGCATCTCTGGAGAGAAGGAATGGGCGACGTTTCCGATCGAGACCCTTATTCGGACTGTGAGTCAGTGGAGAGCCAGGGGCCACAGTCTTAGAATAAAGGGGAGGTCATTTAAGACTGAGGTGAGAAAAACTTTTTCACCCAGAGAGTTGTGTATTTGTGGAATTCCCTGCCACAGAGGGCAGTGGAGGCCAAGTCACTGGATGGATTTAAGAGAGAGTTAGATAGAGCTCTAGGGGCTGGTGGAGTCAAGGGATATGAGGAGAAGGCAGGGACGGGTTATTGATAGGGGACGATCAGCCATGATCACAGTGAATGGCGGTGCCGGCTCGAAGGGCCGAATGGACAACTCCTGCACCTATTCTCTATGTTTCTATGATAGGGGACGATCAGCCATGATCACAGTGAATGGCGGTGCTGGCTCGAAGGGCCAAATGGACAACTCCTGCACCTATTTTCTACGTTTCTATGAGAGGGGAGACACAGAGATATGGAAGGGTAAGGTGTGAAAATGAGAGATCAAAGGGGACAAAGGTCGATACTCCAGCATTTTGTGTCTATCTTCATTGTAAACCAGCATCCGTAGTTCCTTCCGACACGACCCTGTACACTTGCACTGTATCTGAGGTGTTTCTAAGCGCTTGTGTCGAGTGATACTTGCACAGCAGTCTACGCATACATGAGTTTCACTTCAACTCAGTACAGGCGACAACAGAGGGCAATTGAACTAATGGACCATTGGCGGAGACAAGACCTGATGGTGGCATTTTACCGGCGTTCGAATATCTCATAGGTACACGCAGGCAATGGAGGGATATGGATCGCGTGCGCACAGGTACAGGCCCTGTCCCACTTAGGCAACTTTTTCGGCGACTGCAGGTCACCAAACCCCCCCCCCCCCCCCCCACGACAATGTCGACGACAGCCGACCGCCTAGTCGACGTCAAGCTGCCAACAACCGCCGACCCACTGGGACGACAACCTACAACAACCGAAGTCAACGTACGTCCACCCGCGGCAAGCAACGACCCTGTCGGCGACAACTGAGGACAATTCAGCCGCCGATACCCGCCGCCGCTTGACGTAGGTTGGCGTAGGTAGTTGCCGATGGAATTCGCCGAAGTCAGCGCCCGGCGGCAACCAACGTCACCCCGGCGACAACCTACGACAGCACCTACGTCAGGAGAAGTCAAGCTCACGGTCGCCAAAATCTAGCGGCGATCAGAAAAACGTCTCGACTCTTTGGGCGACTCGAGGAGACGGCTCACGACCGTACGGGCGACACCCCGCGACCATGTGGCCACAGCCTAGACGCCCGTGGTCGCCGGAAAAATCGCCTAAGTGGGACAGGGGCTCAAGAGTTGGTTCTTGGCGTCGGGTACGGCATGGACATTGTGGGCCGAAGGGCCTGTTCTTGGGCCGTACTCTTCCACGCCTGATGTTCTATGTGAGAAAAAAAACCCAATAGCACATCGGAGACACTTTTCATTAAAGTACTTTCCAGGGAGGTCATATGTTTGGCTGTCTTATGAGAAGAAAAGTCCTATTTTTTTCCTGTGTGTGTGTGTGTGTGTGTGTGTGTGCGTTGCATAAAATGGAGCAGAGAAAGGGTTATTTGCGTTGGGTGGAGTGCCGGGGTAGGTTCGCTGATGACTCCACGATTTATGAGTCTGTTAACCGAGAGTAATGTCTTGAGCTGGATTGCATGGGTCTGGGATAAGGGTGTGTACAATGGACTATTTGCATGTTGGCATGTTTGGTTCGTGACTTTGCTCAGAGCCGCACAGGTCTGGAATGCTTTCCTGCTAACAGATGGTGAACGTCTGAATAATTAATTGTGTCCCAGCCCTTGCTGCAGCGAGCGGAACACTCCTTGTAGACCTCGTCCAAGCTTTTCCCCCCCCCCCCGGTATGATTAAAACTCAGCGGGTGCCGACTGTGTGGGTGCACTTGGTGGCAACCAGGGACTCATTCCACTACTTCATCCGCCATTCAACTGGTCCTCGATTGCCCAACCCTAGGGGAGAGACAGCGAGTGTCCCTCAATCAATTCCTCTCATGATTTTATACACCTCGATCAGAATGATTTGAGAATTAAGGGACAAGAGTTTAGGGGTAACATGAGGGGGAACTTCTTTGCTCAGTGGCTGTGTGGAATGAGCTTCCAGTGGAAGTGGTGGAGGCAGGTTCGATTTGATCATTTAAAAATAAATTGGATAGGTATCCCGATTGGATTGGATTGCTCCCGATGTTGGGGAGGTCCAGGACAAGGGGTCACAGCTTAAGGATAAGGGGGAAATCCTTTAGGACTGAGATGAGAAGAAATTTTTTCACACAGAGAGTGGTGGGTCTCTGGAACTCACTGCCACAGAGGGTAGTTGAGGCCAGTTCATTGGCTATATTTAAGAGGGAGTTAGATGTGGCCCTTGTGGCTAAAGGGGATCAGAGGGTATGGAGAGAAGGCAGGTACGGGATACTGAGTTGGATGATCAGCCATGATCATATTGAATGGCGGTGCAGGCTCGAAGGGCCGAATGGCCTACTCCTGCACCTAATTTCTATGTTTCTATGTTTCTATGTATATGGACGGGAAGGGAATGGAGGGGTACGGTCTGAGTGCAGGTAGATGGGACTAGGGGAAAATAAATGGTCGGCACGGACTGGAAGGGCCGAGAAGCCCTGTTTCCGTGCTGTAATGGTTATATGGTTATATGGTTATAACACGGAAATATAGTAAATAGGTGCAGGAGTAAGCCATTCGGCCCTTGATTCTGCTAGCCCCAAGAGCCAAATCTAGCTCTCTCTTGAAAAAAATCCAGTGAATTGGCCTCCACTGCCATCCGTGGCTAAGAATTCCACAGGCTCACAACTCTCTTGGGTGAAATCGTTTTTAAACAGTTCAGTTCAATATCCACACAAATAAGTAGATAAAGTGCAATAGGCTGTTACAGTTCAGAGTCTGTTTGAAGTTGTGTTTAATAGCCTGATGGCTGTGGGGAAGAAGCTATTCCTGAACCTGGATGTAACAGTTTTCAGTCTCCTGTACCTTCTTCCCGATGGCAACAGAGAAATGAGTGCGTGACCAGGATGGTGTGGGTCTCTGATGATGCCGGCTGCCTTTTTGAGGCAGCGACTGCGATGGATCCCCTCGATGGTGGGGAGGGTCAGAGCCGATGATGGACTGGGCAGTGGTCACAACTTTCTGCATCCTTTTCCGCTCCTGGGCGCTCAAGTTGCCGAACCGAGCCACGATGCAACCAGTCGGCACGCTCTCTACCGTGCACCTGTAGAAGTTCCAGAGAGTCCTCCTTGACAGACCGACTCTCCGTAGTCTGGGGAACATTTTTGTCCTGCACTCCAAGGGATGAAGTCCCAGCGACCTCTCCCAATAGTGCAGAGGCAACAGTCCTGGCAACATTCTTGTAAATCTTCTCTGCGCCCTTTCCAGTTTCACGACATCTTTCCAATAACATGGTGCCCAGAACTGAACACAATATTCTAAATGCGGTCTCACCAACGTCTTATACAACTGCAACATGACCTCCCAACGTCTATACTCAATACTCTGACTGGTGAAGGCCAATGAGCCAAATGCCTTTTTGTCCACCTTATCTACCTGCGACTCCACCTTCAAGGAACCATGCACCTGTACTCCTAGATCCCTCTGCTCTGTAACACTCCTCAGAACCCTACCACGTTGCATGACTCAAACAGACCCTTTACCCCACCGAGTCCATGCCGACCAGCGATCACCCCGTGCACTAGCTCTATCCGACACACGAGAGACCTGACTCTACTGTGGAATGTAATTTAGCCAAACCTTATTCACGCCTAATCCAATTTAAAGCATAAATGTTGCATTCAAGTGTAAGTTAAAAGACTCGCTACAGTATGCACTTTACAATTTTTTACAGAAGGTAATTAACCTACAAACCTGTGCAGCTTTGGAGTGTGGGAGGAAACCGGAGCACCCGGAGAAAACCCACGCAGGCCACGGGGAGAACGTACAGACTCCGTAAAGACAAGCACCCGAAGTTGGGATCGAACCCGGGTCTCTGGCGCTGCGAGGCAGCAACTCTACCGCTGCGCCACTGTGCACTGACCAAACAAGTGGGGGTCTTCAAATTCTCGGCAAATCTAGTAAACTAATGGTTCAGAAACAAGGAACTGCAAGAGGTAGTTTGTGTAAAAGACACAAAGTGCTGGAGTGACTCAACAAGTCGGGCAGCATCTCCGGAGGACGCGGGCAGGTGGCGTCTCAGTTTCGGGGCCCTTCTTCAGGCTGATTGCTGGCGGGGGGGAAGGAAAGAGGGGGGGGGTGGGTGAAAGGTGGGCGCAGGGGAGAAGGGCTTTGGATGGGACGACGGTTGGACAAAGGGCAGGGGTGAAAAAGACCGAGGGAGCGAGACAAAAGGATCGAAGGGTTGCAAATTGTGAAGCTGGAGGAAGGAATGGAGGTCATAAGGTCGCAGGGAATGGGAGTAGAGTTAGGCCAATCGGCCCAGCAAGTCTACTCCGCCATTCAATCATGGCTGATCTATCTCTCCATCCTAAGCCCCTTCTCCCCATAACCTCTGACACCCGTACTAACCAGGGGGGGGGGGGGGGGGGGAAGGGGGGAAATCTGTGCGAGTCTCGCACGTTGAACCAAGGAACTGCGGATGCTGGTTTTTTACCAAATTTTGTGCCGATCTTCGGTGTAAACCAGCATCGGCAGTTCCTTCCCACACACCGGAGTAACCCAGCGGGCCAGGCGGCATCTCCGGAGAGAAAGAATGGGTGACGTTTTGGGTCGGGACCCTTCTTCAGACTAGTCCAGGTGGGCACATCTGAGAAGGGTGGGGCGGGATATGTGGGGGGGGGGGGGGGGGGGTATGTGATGGGTGAAGGGGAGTTATCTAAAATTGGAGAATTCAACATTCGCACCGCTAGGGTTGTAAGCTGCCCATCAGGGAAATATGAAGTGCTGTTCCTCCATTTTGCGTGTGGCCTCACTCAGCAAAGCGTTTCACTTCACCTCTGTACATGGGACAATAATAAACCTAATCCTAAAGGTGGATACAAAGCAATGTGTAGGGTGGGACTGCAGACGCTGGTCTACACCAAAGTTGGTCTACACCAGACTGATCCCTGGGATGGCAGGACTTCCATATGAAGGAAGACCGGATAGACTCGGCTTGTACTCCACTGGAATTTAGGAGATTGAGAGGGGATCTTATAGAGAATTCTTAAGGGGTTGGACAGGCTAGATGTAGGAAGATTGTTCCCGATGTTGGGGAGGTCCAGGACAAGGGGTCACAGCTTAAGGACAAGGGGGAATTCCTTTAAGACCGGGATGAGAAGGACTTTTTTCACTCAGAGAGTGGTGGGTCTCTGGAACTCTCTGCCACAGAGGGTAGTTGAGGCCAGTTCATTGGCTATATTTAAGAGGGAGTTAGATGTGGCCCTTGTGGCTAAGGGGATCAGAGGGTATGGAGAGAAGGCAGGTACGGGATACTGAGTTGGATGATCAGCCATGATCATATTGAATGGCGGTGCAGGCTCGAAGGGCCAAATGGCCTACTCCTGCACCTAATTTCTATGTTTCTATGTTTCTAAGTCAGACTCTAAAACCTGGAGTAGCTCAGTGGGTCAAGCAGAATCTCTGGAGAAAATGAATAGGTGGCCTTGCGGGTGCGAACTTTCCTTCAGACTGAAAGATAGAGAAGGCAGAACAAAACAGAACCAGCTGCAATTAGACAATAGACAATAGGTGCAGGAGTAGGCCATTCGGCCCTTCGAGCCAGCACCGCCATTCAATGTGATCATGGCTGATCATCCCCAATCAGGGTGGGGAGATTGCAACCTTCACGTGGTCCGCCCTGTTTCGACGAATGCAATCAACTCGACGTGCACAAACGGAAGAGCAAATAGAACAAGGGTTACACGAAAAGCTGGAGAAACTCAGCGGGTGCAGCAGCATCTAAGGAGCGAAGGGGATAGGCGACGTTTCGGGTCGAGACCCTTCTTCAAATAGAACAAGTTGTCCGACAACGTTAGGCTGTGCACGCCGCACGGAAGAAGCAGGAGA
>CAUPSL010001475.1:17500-45000 GCA_963514005.1 Raja brachyura
ATATCTACCCTCTGTGTGAAAAGATTACCCCATAAGTTCCGATTAAATCTTTCCCCCGTACCATAAACCCTATGGCCTCTGGTCCTTGGTTCCCCTACTCTGGGTAAAAGACTTTGTGTATTCACCCTGTCTATATCCCCCTCATGATCTCTATACCAGGGCGCAGTGGTGGTGCAACGGTAGAGTTGCTGGCTCACAGCACCAGAGACCAGGGCACCCGGAGAGAACTCACAAGGTCACGGGGAGAACGTGCAAACTCCACGCAGACAGCACCCGCGGTCAGGATACCAACTGAGTCATAGAAACATAGAAACATAGAAATTAGGTGCAGGAGTAGGCCATTCGGCCCTTCGAGCCTGCACCGCCATTCAATATGATCATGGCTGATCATCCAACTTAGTATCCCGTACCTGCCTTCTCTCCATACCCTCTGATCCCCTTAGCCACAAGGGCCACATCTAACTCCCTCTTAAATATAGCCAATGAACTGGCCTCAACTACCCTCTGTGGCAGAGAGTTCCAGAGACCCACCACTCTCTGTGTGAAAAAAGTCCTTCTCATCTCGGTCCTAAAGGATTTCCCCCTTATCCTTAAGCTGTGACCCCTTGTCCTGGACCTCCCCAACATCGGGAACAATCTTCCTGCATCTAGCCTGTCCAACCCCTTAAGAATTTTGTAAGTTTCTATAAGATCGCCTCTCAATCTCCTAAATTCTAGAGAGTATAAACCGAGTCTATGCAGTCTTTGTTCATAAGACAGTCCTGACATCCCAGGAATCAGTCTGGTGAACCTTCTCTGCACTCCCTCTATGGCAATAATGTCCTTCCTCAGATTTGGAGACCAGAACTGTACGCAATACTCCAGGTGTGGCCTCACCAAGACCCTATACAACTGAAGTAGAACCTCCCTGCTCCTATACTCAAATCCTTTTGCTATGAAAGCTAACATACCATTCGCTTTCTTCACTGCCTTGTCAACTCTGCCTCCCGTCTCCGGTCGCCCCCGTTATGTTAAGGATGTGGGGACTTTGGAAAAACTGCAGAAGAGGTTTATCTGAATGGCAGACACAAAGTGCCGGAGTAACTCAGCGGGACAGACAGGCAGAATCTCTGGAGAGAAGGAATGGGTTTCTCATTCTGATCTGGCTGGATTAGCGGGGGGGTGGGGGGGGAGGGACTGAGCAACAGGGGGGAGATTTGACGAACCACCAGTCCCTGTATAAAATCACGAGAGGAATAGATCAGCTAGAGGCACAGAATCTCTTGCTCGGAGTAGGGGAATCGAGGACCAGAGGACATAGGTTCAAGGTGAAGGGGGAAAGTTTCAATCAGGCAGACACACATAGTCTCTTGGCCAGGGTAGGGGAGTAGAGCACCAGAGGACATGGGTTTAAGGTGAGGGGGGGAAAGATTTAATAAGAACCTGAGGGGTAACTTTGTCACACAAAGGGCGGTGGGTGTATGGAACAAGCTGCCAGAGGAGGTCGTTGAGGCTGGGACTATCGCAACGATTAGACATGTACATGGATAGGACAGGTTTGGAAGAATATGGACCAATCGCGGGACTAGTGTAGATGGGACATGTTGGCCCATGAGGGTAAGTTGGGCCGAAGGGCCTGTCTCCACGCTGCATAGATGACTATGAGGAAGTGGATTATTATCTGTGGGACGTACAAGGTTGAGAAGAGACCTAGTGGTCTCTTCTCATAATCTTGCCACAGTCTGCCACAGGCAACGATGGTCCAATTCTACACGGCCATCGTAGAGTCTGTCCTCACCTTCTCCATCATGGTCTGGTTTGGCTCAGCCACCAAGCACGACACCTGGAGGCTGCAGCGAATCGTCCGAGAAGGTTATTGGCTGCAACCTTCCCTCCATTGATGAACTGTACACTGCAAGGGCCAGGAAGCGAGCGGGCAAGATCATCTCTGACCCCTCTCACCCTGGCCACAAACTCTTTGAATCACTTCCCTCTGGAAGGCGACTCCGGACTGTCAAAGCTGCCACAGCCGGACATAAAAACAGTTTTTATCCACGAGTAATTGCCCTACTCAACAGCCAAAAATCTGTAGCCTCCCTTTGATCTGGTATTGTGTTGGTTCACATGCTTGATCAATGGTGTTTTATCATTAATGTCTTATTATTATTAATGTTTAGTGTTTTCTGAGTCATTCGTAACTGTCACTGTATGTCATGTTGTTACCTGTGGGCGGAGCACCGAGGCAAATTCCTTGTATGTGAACACTTGGCCAATAAACTGACTTACTTACTTATCTTTTCCTTATAGATAGTGCCTAGATAGAGCATAGATAGTGAGAACCTTGTCCCCCAGGTTGGCTTTGGAGTAAGAGGGGCAAGGTTTCAAGGAGAGGTGTGAAGCAAATTTATGTTCACAGAGAGTAGTGGAGGTGGAGGCAGATACGATGGTGGTGTTTTAAGAGTCTTTTAGACAGGCAGATGGATACACAGGGAATGGAGGGGTATGGACCACGCTTCAACTTTTGAGATACAGCGTGGAAACAAGGCCTTCAGCCCACCGAGTCCGCGCCGACCAGCGATCGCCCCGTACACTAGCGCTATCCTACACACTTGGGGCATTTTACAATTTACAGAAGCCAATTAGACAATAGACAATAGGTGCAGGAGTAGGCCATTCAGTCCTTCGAGCCAGCACCGCCATTCAATGTGATCATGGCTGATCATCCCCAATCAGTACCCCCGTTCCTGCCTTCTCCCCATATCCCCTGACCCCGCTATCTTTAAGAGCACTATCTAGCTCTCTCTTGAAAGTATCCAGAGAACCGGCCTCCACCGCCCTCTGAGGCAGAGAATTCCACAGACTGACAACTCTCTGTGAGAAAAAGTGTTTCCTCGTCTCCGTTCTAAATGGCTTACCCCTTATTCTTAAACTGTGTGGCCCCTGGTTCTGGACTCCCTCAACATGTTTCCTGCCTCAAGCGTGTCCAAACCCTTAATAAACCTATATGTTTCAATGAGATCCCCTCTCATCCTTCTAAACTCCAGAGTGTACAAGCCCAGCCGCTCCATTCTCTCAGCATATGACAGTCCCGCCATCCCGGGAATTAACCTTGTAAGCCGACGCTGCACTCCCTCAATAGCAATTAACGGCCAAACCTGCACATCTTTGGAGTGTGGGAGGAATCCGGAGCACAAATTCCGTGCAGACAAGCAGCCATGGTCAAGATCGAAGCTGGGACCCAGGCGCTGCGAGGCAGCAACTCTACCGCTGCGCCACTGTTGCCGGCCCGAGATTAGGTTCACTTGGTGTCCTGTTCAGCATGGACATAGTGGACTGGGGAGGCCCGCTCCGGTTCTGTACCGCTCTTGCGCAGTCGATGTGAATTCGGTATCCTGTTTAAATCTAATCCTTGCAAGCCCGCACCGACCTCCCGACCCAAGTTGGCCATTCCTGCAACATCAGAGGGGGGGGGGTTGCCAATTGGTTCCACACCTGCCAGCTTTGGCAACAAGGGCCTCTTTCAACTGGAAACTAAGTGCAATGTGACACAAAGTCTGGAATGTCTTTAGTCAGAGGGTGGTGAATCTGTGGAATTCTCTGCCACAGAGGGCTGTGGAGGCCAACTCATTGAGGCAGAGATAGATAGGTTCTTGATTAGTACGGGTGTCGGGGGTTATGGGGGAGAAGGCAGGAGAATGGGGTTGGGAGGGAGAGATAGATCAGCCATGGTTGAATGGCGGAGTGGACTGGATGGGCCGAATGGCCTAATTCTACTCTTATCACTTATGAACTTAGGAACCTATGAATCATAGGTTTAAGGTGAGAGGGGGAAAGTTGGGTGGTGGGTATATGGAGCGAGCTGCCAGAGGAGGTCGCTGAGGCTGGGACAAGAACATCATTTAAAAGACAATTGAACAGGTACATGGATAGGATGGGATTAGAGGGATATGGGCCTAACCCGGGCAAGTGGGGCTTGTGAGGATGGGGCGCCTTGGTTGGGATGGGCAAGTTGGGCCGAAGGGCCTGTTTCTGTGTGGTATGACTCTCTGACACTGCAAGAACTGGTGCCCAGAGGTGGAACCTCGTAGCCCTGGCACGATGGAGTGTTGGTCTGCCACTGGGAGGTGCCTCACAGCTCCAGAGACCCAGGTTCGATCCTGACCTCAGGTGCTGTCTGTGTGGAGTTTGCGCGTTCTCCCCGTGACCGCCCGGCTTTTTCCAGGCGCTCCAGTTTCCCCCCACATCTCAAAGGCATGCGGGTTTGCCAGCTTGGTAGAGATACAGTGCGGAAACAGGCCCTTCGGCCCGTTGAGTCCACACTGGCCTGCGGTCATACTATCCTACGCACAATGTTTGTTGACATTTCTAGCAACCCTGTTTTTTTTTTTGAGCGCCAAGTCTTTGGAAACTGAATATCTCGGGGAAAACCCACAGGGGGAGCGTACAAACTCCACACAGACAGCACCCGTAGCCAGGATCGAACCGGGGGTCTCCGGCGCTGTAAGGCACCGTGCCGCTCTCTGTAAATTGCCCCTAGCGTGCGGGGAGTGGATTAGACGTAGATCTCGTGTGAATGGGCCAGTATGGACTGGATGGGCCCAAGTGCCTGGCTCCAGACTGCGTCATTAAGCTAAACTGAAGCGAGGCATGTTCTAAATGTGTTTTTGTGTGTGTGTGTGAATTCCCAATGTACACAAAGTTCTGCATCAGCAGTGAGGAAACTAAAACGTTCTCGATTCTCCTTTCAGGTCTGAGGTCTGAGTTCACGTCCAAGCCAAACACGGAAAGGAAACAAAGGAACACATGGGCTGCAAGAACCCAACGCTGGTTTATCCCAAAGGTTAAAACCTGTCTGTGTCAAAACCACTTCATTATTCAACTCGGATCCGTGCCGAGAACGGTCTCGTTTAATTGAGTATAGAGAAACAGTCCCTTCCACCCACCGAGTCCGCACCGGCCAGCCATCCCCGCGCACTAACGCTGTCCTACACACACACTCCGGGCGATTTACATTGATACCAAGCCAATTCACCTACAAAGCTGAACAAGATCGGTCTTTATTCTTTGGAGCGCAGAAGGTTAAGGGGGGACTTGATTGAGGTCTTTAAAATTATGAGAGGGATAGACAGAGTTGACGTGGACAAGCTTTTCCCATTGAGGGTAGGGAAGATTCAAACAAGAGGGCATGACATGAGAATTAAGGGACAGAAGTTTAGGGGTAACATGCGGTGGAATTTCTTTACTCAGAGAGTGGTGGCTGTGTGGAATGAGCTTCCAGTGGAAGTGGTGGAGGCAGGATCGATTTTAACATTTAAAAATAAATTGGATAGGTATATGGACGGGAAGGGAATGGAGGGGTATGGTCTGAGTGCAGGTAGATGGGACTAGGTGAGAGTAAAGAGCCTGTCCCAACTGCATGCGACTGCAACGTGGTCGCTTGAGCCGTACGGCCTCGCGGGGCCGGTCACCACTTCGATCGCCGGAGCCGTATGGTGTTGTGCGGGGCTGGTCCCGACATCGCACGGGGCTCCGAAAAATTGACACTTCAAAAATCCCATGCGGCAACGGCCGACAGGCCCGCAGCCGCACGCAGCCGACATCGTATGCAGCGTCTGGAAGCCATACGCAGCGTCTTGACGACATATGCCTAGCACGTGCCGTTACGCGATGACATCATCGCCCGGCGTGCCGTTGCGCGATGACATCATTGCCCGGCGTGCCGTTACGCGATGACATCACCGCCTGGCGTGCCGTTGCGCGATGACATAATCGCCGGCGTGCCGTTGCGCGATGACATCACCGCCTGGCATGCCGTTGCCGGATGACCTCACCACCTGCCGTGCCATTGCGCGATGACATCACCGCCCGGTGTGCCGTTGCGCGATGACATCACCGCCCGGCGTGCCGTTGCCGGATGACCTCACCGCCTGCCGTGCCATTGCGCGATGACATCACTGCCCGGCGTGCCGTTGCGCGATGACATCACCGCCCGGCGTGCCGTTGCACGATGACCTCACCGCCCAGCGTGCCATTGCCGGATGACCTCACCGCCTACCATGCCATTGCGCGATGACATCACCGCCCCACGTGCCGTTGCGCGACGACATCACCGCCCCGCGTGCCATTGCGTGGTGACGTCACTGTCCAAATTTAGTCGGCCCGCCTCCTGCCCAGCTGATTGGTGAGTATGATGTCGGGACCAGCCCCGTAAGGCCGTACGGCTCAAGCCACCATGTTTGGTCGCACTCGCCGCATGCAGTCGCATGTTGGCAAGACAGGCCCTTAAGTGTTCGGCACGGACTAGAAGGGTCGAGATGGCCTGTTTCCGTGCTGTAATTGTGGTTATATGGTCATTTGGGGAGAACGTACAAACTCCGTACAGACAGCGCCCGTAGTCGGGATGGAACCCGGGTCTCCGGCGCTGCAAGCGCTGTGAGGCAGCAACTCTACCGCTGCGCCACCGTGACTTTCACGGAGAGCTGGGGAAAAACCATTGTTTTCTTGGACCCTGGACAGTGGAGCACAGTAACTGCCCTTCGGCCCACTGTGTCGATGATACCAAGTGAATCTTTTAGGTTTAGGTCTATCATTGTTCCGTGTACCGAGGTACAGTGCAACGCTTGGGTTTGCACAGTCTCCTGTGAGATCAGCTACTCCATACAGTATATTAGTCCCATCAAGTAAAACTCGTCTACAATATGTAGAACAAACGGGGAAGGTACAGAGTGTCTGAAGATGGCTCTCGACCCAAAACGTCACCCATTCCTTCTACCCAGAGATGCTGCCGCTTCCTTACGGTCATAAGAGATAGGAGCAGAATTAGGCCATTCGGCCCATCAAGTCTACTCCGCCGTTCAATCATGGCTGATCTATCTCTCCCTCCCAACCCCATTCTCCTGCCTTCTCCCCATAACCCCTGACACCCGCACTGATCAAGAATCTATCTACCTCTGCCTTAAAAATATCCACTGACGGCCTCCACAGCCTTCTGTGGCGAAGAATTCCACAGATTCACCACCCTCTGACTGAAGAAATTCCTCCCCATCTCCTTCCTAAAAGAACGGCCTTTAATTCTGAGGCTGTGCCCTCTGGTGCTAGACTCTCCCACTAGTGGAAACATCCTCTCCGCATCCATTCTAACCGGGCCTTTCAGTAAGCGGCTGAGTTACTCCAGCATTTTGTGTCTATCTACAGTGTATTATCTGTTCTTGCATACGCTACGTATCCATCCATTCCCAGTGTGTCCACATGCCTATCCCAAAGCTTCGTAAATCCCGCTATCATTCAAGTTCATAAGGTCACAGGAGAAGGATCCCCCTTTAGAAGGATGAGAGGGGATCTTATTGAAACATACAAGATTATTAAGGGTTTGGACACGCTAGAGGCAGGAAACATGTTCCCGATGTCGGGGGAGTCCAGAACCAGCGGCCACACAGTTTAAGAGTAAGTAGTAAGCCATTTAGAATGGAGATGAGGAAACACTTTTTCTCACAGAGAGTTGTGAGTCTGTGGAATTCTCTGCCTCAGAGGGCGGTGGAGGCCGGTTCTCTGGATGCTTTCAAGAGAGAGCTAGATAGGGCTCTTAAAGATAGCGGAGTCAGGGGATATGGGGAGAAGGCAGGAACGGGGTACTGATTGGGGATGATCAGCCATGATCACGTTGAATGGCGGTGCTGGCTCGAAGGGCCGAATGGCCTACTCCTGCGCCTATTGTCTATTGTTTATAAACTCATGACATCTAAAGCTCCTGTGCCACTTTCCCGAGTTACTCGCAAATTCTCCCGGGTTTTTGCCTTGATTCAAACTCGGAGATGCCAGCCGTAGCTACTCGGGGCTATTTGTTTACTCGTGGACAGTTTTCAACATGTTGAAAAAACGTCCCGACTTTCCTGATGCCCCGAGTACCTACGGCTGGCATTACGAGCCGCTACGATATATCTACGGGCTCGCTACGGACATTCTCCGAGTTTGAATCAGGGGGAAAACTTGGACGAATTCGTGAGTAATTTGGGAAAGTGGGACAGGGGCTTAAATCAAAAGCTGGAATCCCACCAACCAGAAACCATTAGCACTGGAAAGACAGCCATGGGTAACCGTATGGTGGAGAAGAGTCTTTCAACTGACCCAACGTTATAGTGTACAGGAAGGGGCTGCAGATGCTGGTTTAAATCGAAGACGGACACAAAATGCTGGAGCAACTCAGCGGGACAGGCGGCGTCTCTGGAGAGAAGGAATAGGCGGTGAAAGGTCTCGACTTGAAACGTCAAGGGCCTGTCCAACTTCCGCGACCTTGGCTCGCAAATTACGCGACCTCGTGGTCGCTTGAGGCGCGCGGGCACCGTATGGCCGCGCGGGGCCGGTCCCGCTTAGAAGCGCGGAGTTGTGCGGGGCTGGTCCCGACATCGCGCGGGGCTCCGAAATTCTTGCAGTGGCCGAAATCTCCGCGTGCCAACGGCCTGTCGGCCCGCAGGCGCATTGCAGTCGTACGCAGCATCTTGACGTCGTACGCAGCGTACGCCTAGCGCGTGGCGTTGCGCGATGATGTCACCGCCCGGCGTGGCGTTGCGTGATGACGTCACCGCCTGACGCCATGCGGTGCCCAAATTCAGTCGGCCCGCCTCCTGCCCAGCTGATTGGTGAGCATGAGGCAAATGACGTCACGCTCGAACTTAGCGCAAACTTTGCGTGAACTCCGCTCCCGGTTGGTCGCGCCAAACGCACGCAAGAGCATGCAAGTGGGACAGCCCCTTCACCCATTACTCCTCTATTCCCCGCCTGTCCCCCGCCGGGTCACTCCAGCATTTTGCGTCTGTCTGCAACTGCGTAACGGCCTGACCTGTCCCACCGTGCGAGCGAAGGATCCTGGTATGTATTACCATTTATCAGTACATAATAATAAAAAAAATAATGACATGTCTCGAGTTTTATTGGAGGCATATGTGCTCTTTAAAATGTAAAGGAATTAATAAAAGACATGACTTTAAAAAATGTAAACATCACAAAGATATATTTCTGGAATAACTAAAAGGCACAGATCAGAACCAGTCTTCCTGAAAGGAAGCCAAGAAGACGCTTCAGAACAGTTGCCAGTGGAAAACTAGCAGAGATTAAGGAATGTTCCCATGCAGCAGAATGGCCAACCATCACGTTTGGGCCGCGCCAACACTGAGCAGGTGTATTACGTGCCGGCTACGCTCCCCGTCTGCCCAGACCTGCCGCCACTGCTCACAACTTCACAGAGCAGTTCGTCGGAGCAGAATTAGGCCACTTGGCCCATCTAGTCCACTCCCGCCATTCAATCGTGGCTGATCTAACCTCTCAACCCCGTTCTGGGGCGGTGGGGAAGATTGCAACCTTCACGTTGTCCGCCCCCTGTTCCGACGGGTGCACTCAACCCGGCGTGCACAATCAAATTACGTCCAGTTGGCCTACAACTTTATGCTGTGCACGCCGTACCCAAGAAGAAGAACGACCCCTGTTCTCCTGCCTTCCCCCCGTAAACCTCTGACACCCGCACTAATCAAGAATCTGTCTATCTCCACCTTAGAAATATCCACTGACTTGGCCTCCACAGCCGTCTGTGGCAAAGAATTCCACAGATTCACCGCCCCAACAAGATGATCTGAAATACTCCAGAAGAACTGAGCTGAAGGGCCTGGAACCTCCACTGAATCAATTCACATTCTCTCCTGCCCTGCCAAGGCAGCCCTTGGTCATGAGGTCATGAGGGATAGGAGTAGAATTAGGCCATTCGGCCCATCACTCCGCCAATCAATCATGGCTGATCTATCTCTCCCTCCTAACCCCATTCTCCTGCCTTCTCCCCGTAACCCCTGACGCCCGCACTGATCAAGAATCTATCTATCTCTGCCTTAAAAATTACCCAATGACTTTAGTTCAGTTTTCCTTTAGTTTAAAGATACAGCACGGAAACAGGCCCTTCGGCCCAGCTAATCCACGCCAACCCGCGATCCTTGTACAACGTGCTCTTATGCCCCTGTCCCACTTAGGAAACCTGAACGGAAACCTCTGGAGACTTTGCGCCCCACCCAAGGTTTCCGTGCGGTTCCCGGAGGTTCCCGGAGGTTTTTGTCAGTCTCCCTAATGGTCGAAAGTGGCTTCCATTTTAAAAACCGGTAATTTTTTTAGTCGAAGCCGGTTGCGATGCTAGTTGAAGGTGGTTGCCGGAGGACGAAAACCTCCGGGAACCGCACGGAAACCTTGGGTGGGGCGCAAAGTCTCCAGAGGTTTCCATTCGGGTTTCCTAAGTGGGACAGGGGGCATAATGGTATCCCACACACCTGGGACAATTTACAATATTTACCAAAGTTATTTAACCTACAAAACCTGTACGCCTCTGGAGTGCGGAGCACCCGGGGAAAACCCACGCAGGTCACGGGGAGAACGTGCAAACTCCGTACGGACAGCACCCGTAGTCTGGATGGAACCCGGGTCTCTGGCGCTGTGAGGCAGCAACTCTACCGCTGCGCCACCGTGTCACCCGTAGATCCAAAGAGCTATACAGCGCTTAAAGAGGCCCTTCAGCCCAAATCGTCATGCCAACCAGGATGCCCCATCTAAACTAGGCCCATTTGCCTGCATTTGATCCATATCTCTCGGGACCTTCCCTCCAGAGGGCTGCGGATGCCAAGTCAGTGGATATTTTTAAGGCAGAGGTAGATAGATTCTTGATCAGTACGGGTGTCAGGGGTTATGGGGAGAAGGCAGGAGAATGGGGTTTAGAGGGAGAGATAGATCAGCCGTGTGTTAAAGAAGGAACTGCAGATGCTGGAGAATCGAGGGTTACACAAAAAGCTGGAGAAACTCAGCGGGTGCAGCAGCATCTAAGGAGCGAAGGAGATAGGCGACGTTTCGGGTCGAGACCCTTCTTCAGACTCAGCCATGATTGAATGGCGGGGTAGACTTGATGGGCCGAATGGCCTAATTCTGCTCCTAGCACTTATGACCTTATGACCTTAAGACCAATCCATGTACCTGTTCAAGTGTCTTTTAAATGTCGCTATAGCACCTGCCACAACTACCTCCTCTGGCAACTTCTCCCGCCTTCCCCCAACAACCCCTGACACCCGCACTGATCAAGAATCTATCTATCTCTGCCTTAAAAATATCCACTGACTTGTGGCCTCCACAGCCTTCTGTGGCAAAGAATTCCACAGATTCACCACACTTTGACTATAGAAATTCCTCCTCATCTCCTTTCTGGTGTGCGTCTGTGTTTAGCATAGTTAAAGGGCCGAATGGCCTTTGTATCTTCCTATTCCCTTCCTGAGGCAGCACAGAGGCGCAGCGATACAGTTGCTGCCTCAGAGCGCCAGAGACCACGGTTCGATCCTGGCCTCGGGTGCTGTCTGTCTGTGCGTAGTTTGCACGTTCTCCCTGGGACCGCGTGGGTTTCCTCCGGGTGCTCCGGTTTCCTTCCGCATCCCAGGTTTGCAGGTTAATTGGCCTCTGTACATTGTCAATTGTCCCTAGTGTGCAGTGTTCTCATTTTTGCCTGTATAATCCTTGTGAATTGGGAATACCGAGCCAGCCATCCCCCTCTTCTCCCCTCTCCCATCGGGCAAAACGTATACAAATGTGAGAACACACACCTCCAGATTCAGGGACATTGAAACATAGACAATAGGTGCAGGAGTAGGCCATTCGGCCCTTCGAGCCCGCACCGCCATTCAATGTGATCATGGCTGATCATCAAACTCAGTATCCCTTACCTGCCTTCTCTCCATACCCCCTGATCCCTTTAGCCACAAGTGCCACATCTAACGCCCTCTTAAATATAGCCAATGAACTGGCCTCAACTACCTTCTGTGGCAGAGAATTCCAGATACTCACCACTCTCTGTGTAAAAAACGTTTTCCTCATCTCGGTCCTAAAGGAATTCCCCCTTATCCTTAGACTGTGACCCCTTGTTCTGGACTCCCCCAACATCGGGAACAATCTTCCAGCATCTAGCTTGTCCAACCCCTTAAGAATTTTGTAAGTTTCTATAAGATCCCCCTTCAATCTTCTAAATTCCAGCGAGTACAAGCCGAGTCTATCCAGTCTTTCCTCATATGAAAGTCCTGACATCCCAGAACATAGAACTGGATGACATAGAAACGCCACCCATCTCTTCTCTCCAGAGATGCTGCCCGTCCCGCTGAGTTACTCCGGCATTTTGGGTCCATCGTTAATTAATTCCCCCTCTAACTTCCCTGCCTGTACTTAGGGTTGTACGTCACAACTGGAACGTAAGACGGACACACAAACGCTGGAGTAACTCAGCGGGACGGGCAGCATCTCCGGAGAGAAGGGAGGGGTGACGCTTCTGGGTCGGGACCCTCCTTCAGACGCCTCGACCCGAAACGCCACCTCCAGAGATGCTGCCCCTCCCGCTGAGTCGCCACCCCCCCCCCCCCCCCCCCAGCATTTTTGTGTCTATCTTTCGGTTTTAAACCAAACGAGGCAGTTCCCTCCCTGCGCACAACTAGAACGTGTTCTTCCCACCCAGGCTGGTGTCAATGCACCTGGCCACTGCACCGCTCTATGTGTGTGGCCTGGCATTAGGCGACCAGGGAGTGGGAGGGGGTGAGATAGAGGTGGAGGAATTCTCTCGCACACGCACACACACCCAGACGCAGGCGAGGGGGAGGCAGTGTGTCAGACAGGTGATCCGGGCACAGCACAGGAAGCAAGTGTAAAGCGCATGTCTGAGGACTGTGGGTGTAACGGAAGAACCGACAACATTTGGGAACAAACAGCCGGGAGGAATTCAGACTAAAGTGGATGCTGGCACTCTTCCCTCTGCCTGTTTTATCCCCCTCTGCCGAGCTCCGTGCGTTTCCAGTTCAGAATGGCTTCTTTACAAGTCCCACGTTAGCATCAGAAAATCTTGAAAGCCCATATTAGGTTTTTTTTTCTTCCACTACAAAGGGGAATGTTCCTGGCAATCGCTGGGCTTTATTGAAATCAGCTGGAGGCTGCAGAGTCCCACACTGATGTGAACATTCAGGCGTGGTCCGCAAATCTCCTCGCTTCAAGTTGGGCTTGCGCAGTTAGGGATACTATTTAGTTTGGAGGCACAGCGTAGAAACAGGCCCTTTGGCCCACCGGGTCTGTGCCGACCATTGCTCAACAGACAATAGACAATAGACTCTTCCCTTCGCTCCATAGATGCTGCCGCACCCGCTGAGTTTCTCCAGCACTTTTGTCTACCTTCAATTTTCCAGCCTCTGCAGTTCCTTCTTAAACACAATAGACAACAGACAATAGGTGCAGGAGTAGGCCATTCGGCCCTTCGAGCCAGCACCGCCATTAGACAAAATTCTCCAGGATTTTGTGTCGACCTCGGGGAAAGTCCTAAGGGTCACCAAAGAGGTAGATAATAGTTCAACGCTGCTCTCTGGTCGAGATAGGGTGGTTCAGTTGCCTGATAACTGCCTGATATCGTTCGATCTTATCCCCATTTTCCCATCCACTCCCTACATTCTAGGGGCCAATTAACCTCCAAAACCCGCACGTCTTTGGGGCGTCGGGAGGAAACCGGAGCACCTGGAGAAAACCCACGCAGGTCACGGGGAGAACGTGCAGACTCCACACACAGACAGCACCCGAGGTCAGGATCGAACTTGGCGCTGTGAGGCAGCAGCTCTACCCACTGCGCCACCGTGCCGACCATGATATCGCCGCCCGCATGTGGGACGGGTCGATAGCCTCTTTACTTCTAACACCAATAAAATGGCAGTCAATATGATCAGCCATGATCATATTGAAAGTATCCAGGGAACCGCCATGATCACATTGAATGGCGGTGCAGGCTCGAAGGGCCGAATGGCCTACTCCTGCACCTAATTTCTATGTTTCTAAAAACAGTGGCACAAGGATATCTTCTTACGGCACGGTGGCGCAGCGGGTACAGCCACTGCCCCACAGCGCCGGAGACCCGGGTTCGATCCTGACCTGGGGTGCTGTCTGTGCGGAGTTTGCACGTTCTCCCTGTGACTGTGTGGGTTTCCTCCGGGTGCTCCAGCCTCCTCCCACCATCCCAAAGACGCGCGGGTTTGTAGGTTAATGTTACCCTCTGCAAATTGGGTTGCGGTGTGGCTGGAGTGGATTGCAAAGTGGGATAACATAGGCTAGTGTGAACAGGTAATCAATGGCCGACATGAACTCAGTGGGCCGGAGAACCTGTTTCCATGCCGTGTCTCTAACCTCTAAAGATCAGACAATGTGATATATAAAATACAATCGGTCCAAACTCCAGTAGAGCAAAGGGGAAGATACAGGGAGCAGAATCTAGTTCTCAGCATTGTAACGCACCAGTTCCACAGACAAAGTCCAATGTCCACAATGGGGTACAGGTGAATCGGACAGGACCCTAGCTTATGGAAGGGCCGTTCAGAAGCCTGATGACCATATAACCATATAACAATTACAGCACGGAAACAGGCCCTCTCGGCCCTTCCAGTCCGTGCCGACCATTTATTTTCCCCTAGTCCCATCTACCTGCACTCATACCATACCCCTCCATTCCCTTCCCGTCCATATACCCATCCACTTTACTTTTAAATGTCAAAATCGATCCTGCCTCCACCACTTCTGCAGGAAGATCATTCCACACAGCCACCACTCTCTGAGTAAAGAAGTTCCCCCTCATGTTACCCCTAAACTTCTGTCCCTTAACAGAGGGGAAGAGGCCTTTCTGGTGGTGTGCCCTTTCAAGCTCCTGTACCGTCTGCCGGACGGGAGCGGGGAGAAGAAGGAATTGACCGGGATGGGACAAGGCTTTATGTCCAATCGGGCAAGAGGTACAGAAGTGTGAAAACAAACGCACACCTCCAGATTCAGGGACAGTTTCTTCCCAGCTGTTATCAGGCAACTGAACCATCCTACCCACCAACTAGAGAGCGGTCCTGATCTCCCATCGACCTCATTGGAGACCCTCGGACTATCTTGGCTGAGACTTTACGGGACTTCCACCACAGTGAGGAGGTGTTGGACATTCACTGTGATGGATGTTTGTGTAAATTGTGTTAAGTGGGTCTTTAGTCTTTGGACCACCGAAGGTTAAGGGGGGGACTTGATTGAGGTCTTTAAATTGATGAAAGGGATAGACAGAGTTGACGTGGATAAGCTTTTCCCATTGAGGGCAGGGAAGATTCAAACAAGAGGGCATGACATGAGAATTAAGGGACAGATGTTTAGGGGGAACTTCTTTACTCAGAGAGTGGTGGCTGTGTGGAATGATCTTCCTGCAGAAGTGGTGGAGGCAGGATCGATTTTAACATTTAAAAGTAAAGTGGATAGGTATATGGACGGGGAAGGGAATGGAGGGGTATGGTCTGAGTGCAGGTAGATGGGACTAGGGGAAAATAAATGGTCGGCACGGACTGGAAGGGCCGAGAGGGCCTGTTTCCGTGCTGTAATTGTTATATGGTTATATGGTTATATGGTGTGTGTCTTGGGTATTTCTGTAATGTTAAGACTGTAGAATTGTAAACCATTTGAATGACAATAAAAGGCATTGTATTCTATTCATAGAAACATAGAAACATAGAAAAATAGGTGCAGGAGTAGGCCATTCGGCCCTTCGAGCCTGCACCGCCATTCAATGTGATCATGGCTGATCATCCAACTCAGTATCCCGTACCTGCCTTCTCTCCATACCCCCTGATCCCTTTAGCCACAAGTGCCACATCTAACGCCCTCTTAAATATAGCCAATGAACTGGCCTCAACTACCTTCTGTGGCAGAGAATTCCAGAGACTCACCACTCTCTGTGTAAAGAATGTTTTCCTCATCTCGGTCCTAAAGGAATTCCCCCTTATCCTTAGACTGTGACCCCTTGTTCTGGACTCCCCCAACATCGGGAACAATCTTCCAGCATCTAGCTTGTCCAACCCCTTAAGAATTTTGTAAGTTTCTATAAGATCCCCCCTCAATCTTCTAAATTCCAGCGAGTACAAGCCGAGTCTATCCAATCTTTCCTCATATGAAAGTCCTGACATCCCAGGAATCAGTCTGGTGAATCTTCTCTGTACCCTTTCTATGACAAGGATGTCTTTCCTCAGATTTGGAGACCAATTTGGAGACATTCTATCAAGTCTACTCCGCCATTCAATCGTGGCTGATCTATCTCTCCCTCCTAACCCCATACTCCTGCCCTTCTCCTCACAACCCCTGACACCCGTACCGAGGAGCAATCTAACAGGAGATTGTATTGGACCCTGTGCTTCACTCTAGAGTGCCCCAGGTAGCCTGATAACAGAGGGGAAGAAGCTGTTTCCGAGCCTGGTGGCCCTCGCTTTCATAGAAACATAGAAGCAGAGAAAATTGGTGCAGGAGTAGGCCATTCGGCCCTTCCATCCTGCACCACCATTCAATATGATCATGGCTGATCATCCAACTCAGTATCCAGTACCTGCCTTCTCTCCATACCCCCTGATCCCTTTAGCCACAAGGGCCACATCCAACTCCCTCTTAAATATAGCCAATGAACTGGCCTCAACTACCTTCTGTGGCAGAGAATTCCACAGACTCACCACTCTCTGTGAGAAAAATGTTTTTCTCATCCTGGTCCTAAAAGACTTCCCCCTTATCCTTAAACTGTGTGACCCCTTGTCCTGGACTTCCCCAACATCGGGAACAATCTTCCTGCATCTAGCCTGTCCAAACCCTTGAGAATTTTGTAAGTTTCTGTAAGATCCCCCCTTTCTAGCTTCCGCACCTTCTGCTGGAGGGGAGCGGGGAGAAGGGGGGAATGACCGGGGGTGGGACGAGTCTTTATTACCTTTGCCCTGTCGGCTGCTGGGACAAGACAGCCATTTAGTGTTCGTCCGTAGGCACCAGGGTAGCGGGCTGTGGCTTTTACTAAAACCACTGCAATCTTAGTGGTTGTCAATAGCCCTGAATGGCTGGTTTTGAAATATTCCCCCACTTTGCCCAAGTAAGTTTATTTACCCAATTGTAGATTTATTTAACTAAGGCATTTTCGCGTTTGTTTTCACGGCATCCCTGGAAGCACCTCATTTATTATACACACCCTTGAAATGTTGGTCTCAGCATTGCCCTGGGAGTTTCTCGTGTTTGCTTTAGTTCGCAGACGCAGCGCGGAATCAGGCACTTGCCCGGACCCAGCCCGCGCCGACCACCGATCACCGACCACGCTCACACTAGTTCTGTGTTGTCCCCACTTTCCCATCCACTCCCCTGCACTATTTGCAGAGGGACGATTGGCCGGCAAACCCGCGGGTCCCTTGGGATGTGGGAGGAAACCGGAGCACAAGAGGGCCCTTGCCCAGAGGAGGGGAATCGAGGACCAGAGGTTTAAGGTGAAGGGGGAAAGTTTTAATAGGTAGGCAAAAGTGTAAATGTCTTCCAAACTCAGTATATGTCAAGGGTTGCACAAAAAGCTGGAGAAACTCAGCGGGTGCAGCAGCCTCTAAGGAGCGAAGGAGATAGGCGACGTTTCGGGTCGAGACCCTTCTTCAGACTCCTTAAACTGTGACCCCTGGTTGTGGACTCCCCCAACATGGGGAACATTTTTCCTGCATCTAGCCTGTCGCATTCTTTAAGAATTTTATATGTTTCCATAATTCCGTTTGCCCTAAGAACTATATCTAACTCTCTCTTCAATACATCTTCAATGTCTGCAGCCTATGTACCCTTTCATAATCTGGTAAGATTTACGAGGATGTTGTCAGGACACGAGGGCCTGAGCTATAGTGACAGGGTGGGCAGGGTGGGACTCTATTCCACGGAGCATAGGAGGCTGAGGGGTGAACATGGAGATTTATGTTATCAAGAGAGGAACAGATAGCGTGAGTATTTTACCCAGGGTGCAACACAATGACGCCCCCCTGGGGAAACTAAAGCCTTCTGTGCTTGAACCACCAGAAGTGCATGCAATGCTCCAAATGCAGCCTAACCAGAGATCTATACAATAACACAAAGTGCTGGAGCAACGTAGAAACATAGAAACATTGAAAATAGGTGCAGGAGGAGGCCATTCGGCCCTTCGAGCCAGCACCGCCATTCATTGTGATCATGGCTGATCGTCCCCAATCCATAACCCGTGCCTGCCTTCTCCCCATATCCCTTGACTCCACCAGCCCCTAGAGCTCTATCTAACTCTCTATTAAATCCATCCAGTGACTTGGCCTCCACTGCCCTCTGTGGCCGGGAATTCCACAAATTCACAACTCTCTGGGTGAAAAAGTTTTTTCTCACCTCAGTCTTAAATGACCTCCCCTTTATTCTAAGACTGTGGCCCCTGGTTCTGGACTCGCCCAACATTGGGAACATTTTGGGAAGAGACGCTTCTTCAGTATATGTCAATACTAAATACTATCTCAATCAACCTCTTCAACAAGATAAGAATTAACGAGCCACTGATCACGGACAAATCCACTCTACATGCGTTTGGAGGGGAGGTTCTGCGGCCTTTGGGCAAAACCAACTTGAAATGTGTGCTGAAAAAAAACCACGAGGAATTTGACCTTCTATGTGTTGAACTTTAATTCAGTTACTCTGCTTGGCAACCGGGCCTGTCGGGAACCGGGGCTGATCTCCTTTGACAACACGGTCCACAAGCGGCAAATTTCCCTGGACCCGCTGAGTGAATTCCCTGATATTTTCGACAACAACCTGGGCAAGTTGCCCGTGGCTTACAAGGTTATTATCGACCCCCGAAGTGACACCCGTCATTCGACCTCCACACCGATTTGCCACGACTGACAGGGTTCACTCTGCGCTGAAGGACACGGCCTCCGCAGGCATAATTGAAGCAGTCAGCGACCCCACCGACTGGGTCTCAACCATGGTTGCCACAGTCAAGAAGGGAAAAAATGAAATCCGTTTGTGCATATAACCATATAACAGTTACAGCACGGAAACAGGCCATCTCGGCCGTTCAAGTCCGTGCCGAACAACTTTTTTCCCTTAGTCCCACCTGCCTGCACTCATACCATAACCCTCCATACCCTTCTCATCCATATGCCTATCCAATTTATTTTTAAATGATACCAATGAACCTGCCGCCACCACTTCCACTGGAAGCTCATTCCACACCGCTACCACTCTCTGAGTAAAGAAGTTCCCCCTCATGTTACCCCTAAACCTCTGTCCCTTAATCCTAAAGTCATGTCCTCTTGTTTGAATCTTCCCTATTCTCAAAGGGAAAAGCTTGTCCACATCAACTCTGTCTATCCCTCTCATCATTTTAAAGACCTCTATCAAGTCCCCCCTTAACCTTCTGCGCTCCAGAGAATAAAGACCTAACTTATTCAACCTATCTCTGTAACTTAGCTGTTGAAACCCAGGCAACATTCTAGTAAATCTCCTCTGTACCCTCTCTATTTTGTTGACATCCTTCCTATAATTGGGCGACCAAAATTGTACACCATACTCCAGATTTGGTCTCACCAACGCCTTGTACAATTTTAACATTACATCCCGGCTTCTATACTCAATGCTCTGATTTATAAAGGCTAGCATACCAAAAGCTTTCTTTACCACCCTATCTATATGAGATTCCACCTTCAAGGAACTATGCACGGTTATTCCCAGATCCATCTGTTCAATTGTATACTTCAATTCCCTAGATGCATCAACTCGAAAGAACTGAATACTGCCATTAAGCGCCCACAGCATCCCACTCCCGACACCATGTAAGTGACTTCCAAACTCAGTATACAGTTCAAACACACCTTTAATCCGCACTAAAACTTAACAGCATGAAGGATGGTTAGTTATCGACACCTCCTGGCTGCCCCAACTGTTGGTGCAAAGCCATATTATTAGTATAAGTATTACAGTGGGGTGGTGTTAGAGATGTTGGCTGGTGTGTGATTGGTTAACATGCAACATTAATCTACAAATAGTGTTGGAGAAACTCAGTGGGTGCAGCAGAATCTATGGAGCGAAGGAAATAGGCAACGTTTCGGGCCGAAACGTTGCCTATTTCCTTCGCTCCATAGATGCTGCTGCACCCGCTGAGTTTCTCCAGCACTTTTGTCTGCCTTCGATTTTCCAGCATCTGCAGTTCCTTCTTAAAATCTGAGATGAGGAAACACGTTTTCTCACAGAGAGTTGAGGGCCTGTGGAATTCTCTGCCTCAGAGGGCGCTGGAGGCCGGTTCTCTGGATACTTTCAAGAGAGAGCGAGATAGGGCTCTTAAAGATAGCGGAGTCAGGGGATATGGGGAGAAGGCAGGAACGGGGTACTGATTGGGGATGATCAGCCGTGATCACATTGAATGGCGGTGCTGGCTCGAAGGGCCGAATGGCCTCCTCCTGCACCTGTTGTCTATTGTCTATTAAAAGATTTAATAAAAATCTGAGGGGTAACTTGTTCACACAAAGGGTGGTGGGTGTATGGGACAACCTGCCTGAAGAGGTAACATAGAAACATAGAAACATAGAAATTAGGTGCAGGAGTAGGCCATTCGGCCCTTCGAGCCAGCACCGCCATTCAATATGATCATGGCTGATCATCCAACTCAGTATCCCGTACCTGCCTTCTCTCCATACCCTCTGATCCCCTTAGCCACAAGTGCCACATCTAACTCCCTCTTAAATATAGCCAATGAACTGGCCTCAACTACCCTCTGTGGCAGAGAGTTCCAGAGACCCACCACTCTCTGTGTGAAAAAATTCCTTCTCATCTCGGTCCTAAAGGATTTCCCCCTTATCCTTAAGCTGTGACCCCTTGTCCTGGATAGTTGAGTAGTTGAGACTGGGACTATCGCAACGTTTAAGAAACAGTTAGATAGGTACGTGGCTAGGACAGGTTTAGAGGGATGTGGGCCAAACGCAGGCAGGTGGGCCTAGTGCACATGGGTCATGCCTAGTTCAGTTCAGTTTATTGTCACGTGTACCGAGGTACAGTGAAAAGCTGTTGTTGCGTGCTAACCAGTCAGTGGAAAGACAATACATGCTTACAATCGAGCCGTCCACAGTGTACAGATACATGATGAGGGCTTTCCTTTAGAAAGGAGGTGAGGAGGAATTTCTTCAGTCAGAGGGTGGTGAATCTGTGGAACCCGTTGCCATAGAAGGCTGTGGAGGCCAAGTCAGTGGATATTTTTAAGGCAGAGATAGATAGATTCTTGATCAGAACGGATGTCAAGGGTTATGGGGAGAAGGTTAGAGAATGGGGTTCGGAGGCAGAGATCCAAACCCCATTCTTGGTGAGACCACACCTGGAGTATTGCGTACAGTTTTGGTCTCCTAATCTGAGGAAAGACATTCTAGCCATAGAGGGGGTACAGAGAAGGTTCACCAGACTGATTCCTGGGATGTCAGGACTTTCATATGAGGAAAGACTGGATAGACTCGGCTTGTACTCGCTGGAATTTAGAAGATTGAGGGAGGATCTTATAGAGGCTTACAAAATTCTTAAGGGGTTGGACAGGCTAGTTCCCGATGTTGGGGAAGTCCAGGACAAGGGGTCACAGTTTAAGGATAAGGGGGAAGTCTTTTAGGACCGAGATGAGAAGGACTTTTTTCACACAGAGAGTGGTGGGTCTCTGGAACTCTCTGCCACAGAGGGTAGTTGAGGCCAGTTCATTGGCTATATTTAAGAGGGAGTTAGATGTGGCCCTTGTGGCTAAAGGGATCAGAGGGTATGGAGAGAAGGCAGGTACGGGATACTGAGTTGGATGATCAGCCATGATCATATTGAATGGCGGTGCTGGCACGAAGGGCCGAATGGCCTACTCCTGCACCTATTGTCTATGATTCTATGATCAGCCATGTTTGAATGGCGGAGTAGAGTCGATGGGCCGAATGGCCTCATTCTGCGATATAGAAACATAGAAACATAGAAATTAGGTGCAGGAGTAGGCCATTCGGCCCTTCGAGCCTGCACCGCCATTCAATATGATCATGGCTGATCATCCAACTCAGTATCCCAACTTAACTTGCTCCTATAACTTGTGATTAACGTTTAGTGCACGGTATAGTCCGATTAAAGATAGTGCGATAGTGTTTCCATGCTGTACCTCCAAACTAAACTAAAATGCACTCTTCTTGGAGTGTAGTCACAGCTGTGAGAGGAGGGAAGCAACGCCTAATATTCCCACTGGATGATCTGGCCCTTGTGGCTAAGGGGATCAGAGGGTATGGAGAGAAGGCAGGTACGGGATACCGAGTTGGATGATGAGCCATGATCACATTGAATGGCGGTGCAGGCTCGAAGGGCTGAATGGCCTACTCCTGCACCTATTTTGGGCAATTTCATTGCGCTAAATATAATTATCGCCCAAGCAATACAGGAGAATTTCTTGATTAGTACGGGTGTCAGGGGTTATAGGGCAGAGGTTAGAGGTGAGAGGGAGAGATAGATCAGCCGCGATTGAATGGCAGAGTAGACATGATGGGCCGAATGGCCTGATTCCACTTCGACAACTTACGGGAACTTGCTGCCCTCCTCAAAATAATATGAAAGAAATGTTTAAATCCATAGGTCAGATGTTTCCTCGGTTGAGCATTCCATTCAATTGAGCCATTCAATCATGGCTGATCGATCTCCCCCTCCTAACCCCATTCTCCTGCCTTCTCCCCATAATCCTGACACCCGTACTAATCAAGAATCTATCTATCACTGCTTTAAATATATCCACTGACTTGGCCTCCACAGCCTTCTGTGGCAAAGAATTCCACAGATTCACCACCCTCTGACTAATGAAATTCTTCCTCATCTCCTTCCTGAAAGAACGTTCTTTAAATCTGGGGTTATGGCCTCTGGTCCCAGACTCTCCCACTAGTGGAATCATCCTTTACTCTTATCAGCCAACTGAACTGTCCTAGTAACATCTATCTCATTGAAGACCCTCGGACTATGTTTAATGGGACTATCTTTAATCGGACTTTACCTTGCATGATACCTTATTCTCTTTATCCTGTACATGTTCGCTGAGTACGGCTCGAGTGTAATCGTGGCTAGTCTTTTCGCTGACTCGACAGCACGCAACAAAAAGGTTTTCGCTTTACACAGAAACATAGAAATTAGGTGCAGGAGTAGGCCATTCGGCCCTTCGAGCCTGCACCGCCATTCAATATGATCATGGCTGATCATCCAACTCAGTATCCCAACTTAACTTGCTCCTATAACTTGTGATTAACGTTTAGTGCACGGTATAGTCCGATTAAAGATAGTGCGAGGGCCTCCAGTGAGGTGGACTGTGGGCCAGGCCAGCTCTCTGTTTGGTGAGAGGACGGTACAGTTGCCTGGCAACAGCTGGGCCGCTGTGGCACCCCCACAGTATCATTAAAACGCATTAGTTCTCGTCATGTTCAGATTGGTGAAGACTGCGTCACTCCAGGAAGAACCCTGTCAAGTTTCTGGAAAGTTCCAAAGCAAACAGGAGTGGTATCCGCTTGGTTTCAAACGTGGTAAACTTAATTTTCAATTACATAAAAAAATAAACACAGCCTTGGGCGATCTCATAGAGGCTGACAAAATTCTTAAGGGGTTGGACAGGCTAGATGCAGGATGACTGTTCCCGGTGTTGGGGAGGTCCAGGACAAGGGGTCACAGCTTAAGGATAAGGGGGAATTCCTTTAGGACCGAGATGAGAAAACCATTTTTCACACAGAGAGTGGTGAGTCTGTGGAATTCTCTGCCACAGAAGGTAGTTGAGGCCTCCCCATTGGCTATATTTAAGAGGGAATTAGATGTTTAAGAGGGATTTAGTTCTAGTTTCCACCGGGTCCGCGCCGCCCAGCGATCCCCCCGCCCACAAGCACTGTCATAGAAACATAGAAATTAGGTGCAGGAGTAGGCCATTCGGCCCTTCGAGCCTGCACCGCCATTCAATATGATCATGACTGATCATCCAACTCAGTATCCCATACCTGCCTTCTCTCCATACCCCCTGATCCCCTTAGCCACAAGGGCCACAACTCACTCCCTCTTAAATATAGCCAATGAACTGGCCTCAACTACCTTCTGTGGCAGAGAATTCCACAGATTCACCACTCTCTGTGTGAATGTTTTTTTCTCAACTCGGTCCTAAAAGAATTCCCCCTTATCCTTAAGCTGTGACCCCTTGTCCTGGACCTCCCCAACATCGGGAACAATCTTCCTGCATCTAGCCTGTCCAACCCCTTAAGAAGTTTGTAAGTTTCTATAAGATCCCGCCCTCTATCCTACACACACTAGGGACAATTCACACCAACACCAAGCCAATTCACCTACAAACCTAAGTGTTAAAGAAGGAACTGCAGATGCTGGAGAATCGAGGGTTACACAAAAAGCTGGAGAAACTCAGCGGGTGCAGCAGCATCTAAGGAGCGAAGGAGATAGGCGACGTTTCGGGTCGAGACCCTTCTTCAGAAGAAGGGTCTCGACCCGAAACGTCGCCTATCTTCGAAGGGTCTCGACCCGAAACGTCGCCTGTCTTCGAAGGGTCTCGACCCGAAACGTCGCCTATCTCCTTCGCTCCTAGATGCTGCTGCACCCGCTGAGTTTCTCCAGCCTTTTGTGTAACCACCTACAAACCTAGTAAGGCTTTGGAGTGTGGGAGGGAACCGAAGGTTTCGGAGAAAACCCACGCAGGTCACGGGGAGAACGTGCAAACTCCGTGCAGACAGCTCCCGTAGTCGGGATGGAACCCGGGTCTCCGGCGCTGCGAGCGCGGTGTAAGGCGGCGACTCTACCGCTGCGCCACCGTGACCGCCCAGATTTCCAGGACCACAGGTTTTCACTGACGTGGGTTGCTCCTTCCTTCTGCAGCTTGGAGATACTGCTTGGAAGCAGGCCCTTCGGCCCCTCCAAGTCCGTGCCGACCACCTGTCCATACTTCCATGTCGCCCCACTCTCTCATCCACCCCCCACACACGCCGGAGGCTCAATTTACAAAGTGCCTGTGTGAGCCCACAAACCCACACGTCTTGAGGGTGGAAATCGGGAATAGGTCGAAGGTACAAGCACCACACGGGCAGCGCCCCAGAGGTCGGGATGGCAGCCGGGTCTCTGGCGCTTCGAGGCGCCCCCATGCAAAGCCTAGATCTCCTGAGTTTGGGGAATAAATGATACAACGCACGCAACACATATTCGCAGAAAGACACGGGGCCCGGGACTGCTCCTCCCCAGGCGAACATCCCGTGACTGACTTGAGACCGCCCACCCGCCTCGCTGGAGATGGCTGCATCAGCTTTAAGCGGGCTTTTACAGGCTTTAAGCGGGCTCTTCTTGCACGAAAAATCATTAGTCACGCGTAGTCTTGCCACTGACTGGATAGCACGCGGCAAAAAGCTTTCCACTGTACCTCAGCACAGCGATGACAGGCTAAGCTGAACTAGGTACGTGGGATTTCCCATTCACTCGCTTGACCCTGAAGTCTAGACAATAGACAATAGGTGCAGGAGTGGGCCATTCGGCCCTTCGAGCCAGCACCGCCATTCAATGTGATCATGGATGATCAGCGATGATCACATTGAATGGCGGTGCTGGCTCGAAGGGCCGAATGGCCTACTCCTGCACCAATTGTCTATTGTCTATCATCCCCAATCAGTACCCCGTTCCTGCCTTCTCCCCATATCCCCTGACTCCGCTATCTTTAAGAGCCCTATCTAGCTCTCTCTTGAAAGCATCCAGAGAACCGGCCTCCACCGCCCTCTGAGGCAGAGAATTCCACAGACTCACAACACTCTCTGTGAGAAAAAGTGTTTCCTCGTCTCCGTTCTAAATGGCTTACCCCTTATTCTTAAACTGTGGCCCCTGGTTCTGGACTCCCCCAACATCGGGAACATGTTTCCTGCCTCTAGCGTGTCCAAACCCTAGCTTCCCAATAAACAAATAAACAAAACTAATGAATAAAATAAAGTGAAAAGCTTTATTTTGCATGATATCCTACCAGATAAAACGACACCCCTCATATTAACCATATAACCATATAACCATTACAGCACGGAAACAGGCCCTCTCGGCCCTTCCAGTCCGTGCCGACCATTTATTTTCCCCTAGTCCCATCTACCTGCACTCAGACCATACCCCTCCATTCCCTTCCCATCCATACACCTATCCACTTTACTTTTAAATGTTAAAATCGATCCTGCCTCCACCACTTCTGCTGGAAGCTCATTCCACATAGCCACCACTCTCTGAGTAAAGAAGTTCCCCCTCATGTTACCCCTAAACTTCTGTCCCTTAATTCTCATGTCATGCCCTCTTGTTTGAATCTTTCCTACCCTCAATGGGAAAAGCTTATCCACGTCAACTCTGTCTATCCCTTTCATCATTTTAAAGACCTCAATCAAGTCCCCCCTTAACCTTCTGCGCTCCAAAGAATAAAGACCCAACTTGTTCAACCTTTCTCTGTAACTTAGTTGCTGGAACCCAGGCAACATTCTAGTAAATCTGTAAATCTAGTACATTTTGAAAAAGATCCCTGTAGAAAATAATGTTCTCGTTACAACGTTAGCCGGCGGACTAGAGCATTTGGATTGTTGAGGTCGTTCCAAGATTCATCAAGATTCTTACTGCTGTTTATCTCCACGCCTCGTCATCCCATTGCCCCTCAAAAAACAGAGCATTGCAACTTTTGCCTTTGTCCCATCAGGTCAAGCTCATTCGTCACATACACATACGAGATGTGCAGTGAAATGAAAAGTGGCAATGCTCGCGAACCTTTCCGCAACAGACAAACAAACTACAGACAGAATGGAACAGAATCACGTGTTATTTTACATATTACCATATAACCATATAAACCATATAACCATTACAGCACGGAAACAGGCCCTCTCGGCCCTTCCAGTCCGTGCCGACCATTTATTTTCCCCTTGTCCCATCTACCTGCACTCAGACCATACCCCTCCATTCCCTTCCCGTCCATACACCTATCCACTTTACTTTTAAATGATAAAATCGATCCTGCCTCCACCACTTCTGCTGGAGGATCATTCCACACAGCCACCACTCTCTGAGTAAAGAAGTTCCCCCTCATGTTACCCCTAAACTTCTGTCCCTTAATTCTCATGTCATGCCCTCTTGTTTGAATCTTCCCTACCCTCAATGGGAAAAGCTTATCCACGTCAACTCTGTCTATCCCTTTCATCATTTTAAAGACCTCAATCAAGTCCCCCCTTGACCTTCTGCGCTCCAAAGAATAAAGACCTGACTTGTTGAACCTTTCTCTGTGACGTAGTTGCTGGAACCCGGGCAACATATTGTGGGAGGAAGGAAAAAGGAATTAAAACCCAGCAATTTTGAAAAAAATCAGTAGAATGGTCCAGTGACGTGAGTCCCTGGTGAGGTATGAGTTTACTGTCCTATTGGCCTCTGGAAAGAAATTCCTTCTCGACCTCTCCGTTCCAACAGCATGGCAACGGAGGCATTTGCACGTTTACACGTTTGCACGCAGGGAGTGTTACACTTCTGCCAAGGTTTGCCGAGGTAATACGGATCCGTCTGAAGAAGAGAACCCGAGCAGAAATGTTCTCTGTCTATTCCTTCCCTCCCCCGCTTCCCGATGCTGCCTGGCCCGCTGAGTTCCTCCAGCTCCTTGCATTCACGTT
>CAUPSL010001475.1:50000-68797 GCA_963514005.1 Raja brachyura
ATTCTCCCGAGTATTCCCCTTGATTCAAACTCGGAGAATGTCCGTAGTGAGTCCGTAGGAGGCCGTAGATATTTCCTAGTGGCTCATAATGCCAGCCGTAGGTACTCGGGGCATCAGGAAAGTCGGGACGTTTTTTCAACATGTTGAAAAATGTCCACCAGTAAAAAAAATAGCCCCGAGTAGCTACGGCTGGCTATTACCGTAAAGTTTGAATCAAGGGGACAATTCAGGAGAATTCGTGATTAACTCGGGAAAGTGGGGCAGGGGCTTAAGTATAATACAGGTTTAGGGTCCTGACCTGAAACGTCACCTATCCGTGTCCGCCAGAGATGCTGCCTGACCCGTTGAGTTGCTCCTAGACTTCTTCCCGATGGAAGAAGGCACTGTAGGAGCACTGTAGAGAGCATGCTGACCGGTTGCATCGTGGCCTGGTTCGGCAACTCGAACGTCCAGGAGCGGAAAAGACTACAAGAAGTTGTGACCACTGCCCAGTCCATCACCGGCTCTGTCCTCCCCACCGTCGAAGGGATCTATCGCAGTCGCTGCCTCAAAAAGGCAGCCGGCATCATCAAGGACCCACACCATCCTGGCCACACACTCGACTCACCATTGCCATCAGGAAGAAGGTACAGGAGCCTGAAAACTGTAACGTCCAGGTTCAGGAATAGCTCCTTCCCCACAGCCATCAGGCTATTAAACGCTCCAACCACAAACAAACTCTGAACAACAACAGACTATATTATTATTGCACCAGAATTATCTGTTTTTTGTGTATGTGCGCTCTCGACTCTTCACCTATCTATGTTTACCAGAGATGCTGCCTGACCCGTTGAGTTGCTCGAGATTGATCCCTGGGATGGCGGGACTTGTCATATGACGAAAGATTGAAAAGACTAGGCTTGCACTCACTGGAGTTTAGAAGGATGAGGGGGGGGGGATCTTATAGAAACATATAAAATTATAAAAGGACTGGACAAGCTAGATGCAGGAAAAATGTTCCCAATGTTGGGCGAGTCCAGAACCAGGGGCCACAGTCTTAGAATAAAGGGGAGGTCATTTAAGACTGAGGTGAAAAAATACTTTTTCACCCAGAGAGTTGTGAATTTATGGAATTCCCTGCCACAGAGGGCAGTGGAGGCCAAGTCACTGGATGGATTTAAGAGAGAGTTAGATAGAGCTCCAGGGGCTGGTGGAGTCAAGGGATGTGGGGAGAAGGCAGGCACGGGTTATTGATTGGGGACGATCAGCCATGATCACAATGAATGGCGGTGATGGCTTGAAGGGCCGAATGGCCTCCTCCTGCACCTATTTTCAATGTTTCTATGTTTCTACGTTGCTCCAGCACTTTGTGTTATTGTATAGATCTCTGGTTAGGCTGCCTTTGGAGCATTGCATGCACTTCTGGTGGTTCAAGCACAGAAGGACCTGGGGGCTTTAGTTTCCCCAGGGGGGCGTCATTGTGTTGCACCCTGGGTAAAAGACTCACGCTATCTGTTCCTCTCTTGATAACATAAATCTCCATGTTCACCCCTCAGCCTCCTATGCTCCGTGGAATAGAGTCCCACCCTGCCCATTCTGTCACTATAGCTCAGGCCCTCGTGTCCTGACAACCTCCTCGTAAATCTTACCAGGTTATGAAAGGGTACATAGGCTGCAGACATTGAGGATGTATTGAAGAGAGAGTTAGATATAGTTCTTAGGGCAAACGGAATTATGGAAACATATAAAATTCTTAAAGAATGCGACAGGCTAGATGCAGGAAAAATGTTCCCCATGTTGGGGGAGTCCACAACCAGGGGTCACAGTTTAAGGAGTCTGAAGAAGGGTCTCGACCCGAAACGTCGCCTATCTCCTTCGCTCCTTAGAGGCTGCTGCACCCGCTGAGTTTCTCCAGCTTTTTGTGTAACCGTCACAGTTTAAGAATAAGGTGTAGGCCATTTAGGACTGAAATTGCTATTGAGGGAGTGCAGCGTAGGTTTACAAGGTTAATTCCCACGATGGCGGGACTGTCATCTGCTGAGAGAATAGAGCGGCTGGGCTTGTACACTCTGGAGTTTAGAATGATGAGAGGGAATCTTATTGAAACATATAAGATTATTAAGGGTTCGGACACGCTAGAGGCAGGAAACATGTTCCCAATGTCGGGGGAGTCCAGAACCAGGGGCCGCACAGTTTAAGAATAAGGAGTAAGCCATTTAGAACGGAGACGAGGATACACTTTTTCACACAGAGGATTGTGAGCCTGTGGAATTCTCTGCCTCAGAGAGTGGCGGATGCAGGTTCTCTGGATGCTTTCAAGAGAGAGCTAGATAGGGCTCTTAAAGATAGCGGGGTCAGGGGATATGGGGAGAAGGCAGGAACGGGGTACTGATTGGGGAAAATCAGCCATGATTACATTGAATGGCGGTGCTGGCTCGAAGGGCCGAATGGCCTACTCCTGCGCCTGTTGTCTATTGTGCATTGAGATGAGGAAAAACATTTTCACCCAGAGAGTTGCGTATATGGAGAATTCTCTGCCACAGAAGGCAGTGGAGGCCAATTCACTGGATTTGTTCGAGAGAGAGTTAGATGGAGCCCTTATGGCTAACGGAATCAAGGGATATGGGGAGAAAGCAGGAACGGGGTACTGATTGGGGATGATCAGCCAAGATCACATTGAATGGCGGTGCTGGCTCGAAGGGCCGAATGGCCTACTCCTGCGCCTGTTTTCTGCGCTTCTATGTTTCAATGACGACGTGACCAAAACTGAACGCCGGCACTGCAAATGCGGCCTCACCAACGCTCTGGAGAATTGTTTTTATTGTTTTATAAGCCTAGTGAGATGCCGAGAGGGTTAATTAGTTGAGGTGTCATGGGATCCCATGGGTCGGGTTGGGAATGGGAGGGGGAGTTGAAGTGCTGGGCCACCGGGAGATCGGGTTGGTTAATGCGGACCGAGCGGAGGTGTTGGGCGAAGCGATCGCCAAGCCTGCGCTTGGTCTCACCGATGTAGAGCAGTTGACACTTGAGTCTAGTTTAGTTTAGCTTACAGTAGAGAGCGGAAACAGGTCGACCAGCGATCTCCTCACATTAACACTACACTACACACACTGGGGGCTATTTTTTTTTTGCACCTACCGGGAGATCAGGTTGGTTATTACGAACAGAGCGGAGGTGTTGGCTCCTAACCTACTAACTAACTACAACTAACCTACAAACCTAAAATGGCGGAGTAACTCAGCGGGACAGGCGGCATCTCTGGAGAGAAGGGACGGGTGACGTTTCGGGTCGAGACCCTTCGTCAGCATTTTGTGTCTATCTTCGGTTCAAACCAGCATCTGCAGTTCCTTCTCCACAGATGCTGCCTGACCCGCTGAGTTACTCCAGCACTCTGTGAAACGTCACCTATCCGTGTTCTCCACAGATGCTGCCTGACCCGCTGAGTTTCTCCAGCACTCTGTGAAACGTCACCTATCCATGTTCTCCACAGATGCTGCCTGACCCGCTGAGTTACTCCAGCACTCTGTGAAACGTCACCTATCCGTGTTCTCCACAGATGCTGCCTGACCCGCTGAGTTTCTCCAGCACTCTGTGAAACGTCACCTATCCATGTTCTCCACAGATGCTGCCTGACCCGCTGAGTTTCTCCAGCACTCTGTGCCAGAAGCACATTCAGGATAACGTTGTGACAGTTTGCTGTGCCTTATCTTTGGATGGTGGGCGAGTCCAGGACCAAAGGACACACAGCCTCGGAATAAAAGGACGTTCCTTTAGCAAGGAGATGAGGAGGAATTTCTTTAGCCAGAAGGTGGCGAATCTGTGGCGTTCATTGCAACGAGAGGCCAAGTCAACAGATATTTTTAAGACAGAAAGATAGATAGATTCTTGATCAGTACGGGTGTCAGGGGTTATGGGGAGAAGGCAGGAGAATGGGGTTAGGAGGGAGAGATAGATCAGCCATGATTGAATGGTGGAGCTGACCTGATGGCCTAATTCTGCTCCTGTGTCTTAGAAACATAGAAGCAGAGAAAATAGGCGCAGGAGTTGGCCATTCGCCCCTTTCGGGCCAGCACCGCCATTCAATATGATCATGGCTGATCATCTAACGTCAGTACCCCGTTCCTGCTTTCCTCCCTTGATTCCGTTTGCCCGAATAACTAAATCTAATGGAAGGTAGGCACATCACCAGAGAGAGGGAACGGGTGACGTTTCGGGTCGAGACCCTTCCATCAGTCCGAGGACCCGACCCGAAACGTCACCCATTCCTTCTCTACAAAGATGCTGCCTGTCCCGCTGACTTACCCCAGCATTTTCTGTCGACCAGCATCTGCAGTTCTTTCCTACACAAGCTCTATCTAACTCTTTCTTGATAACATCCAGTGAATTAGAAACATAGAAACATAGAAATTAGGTGCAGGAGTAGGCCATTTGGCCCTTCGAGCCTGCACCACCATTCAATATGATCATGGCTGATCATCCAACTCAGTATCCTGTACCTGACTTCTCTCCATACCCTCTGATCCCCTTAGCCACAAGGGCCACATCTAACTCCCTCTTAAATATAGTCAATGAACTGGCCTCAACTACCCTCTGTGGCAGAGAGTTCCAGAGACCCACCACTCTCTGTGTGAAAAAAGTCCTTCTCATCTCGGTCCTAAAGAATTTCCCCCTTATCCTTAAGCCGTGACCCCTTGTCCTGGACCTCCCCAACATCGGGAACAATCTTCCTGCATCTAGCCTGTCCAACCCCTTAAGAATTTTGTACGTTTCTATAAGATCCCCTCTCAATTTCCTAAATTCTAGAGAGTATAAACCGAGTCTATGCAGTCTTTCTTCATAAGACAGTCCTGACATCCCAGGAATCAGTCTGGTGAACCTTCTCTGCACTCCCTCTATGGCAATAATGTCCTTCCTCAGATTTGGAGACCAGAACTGTATGCAATACTCCAGGTGTGGCCTCACCAAGACCCTATACAACTGAAGTAGAACCTCCCTGCTCCTATACTCAAATCCTTTTGCTATGAAAACTAATATACCATTCACTTTCTTCACTGCCTGCTGCACCTGCATGCCTACTTGGCCTCCACTGCCTTCTGTGGCAGAGAATTCCACAGATTCAAAACTCTCTGGGTGAAAAGGTTTGACCTTATCTCAGTCCTAAACAGCCGACCCCTTATTCTCCAACGGTGACCCCTTGGTTCTGGACTCCCCCAACACAGGGAACATTTTTCCTGCATCTGGCCTATCCAGTCTCTTAGGAATTGTATGTAGACAAAAGTGCTGGACAAACTCAGTGGGTGTAGCAGCATCTATGGAGCGAAGGAAATAGGCAACGTTTCGGGCCGAAGCCTTTCTTCAGACTTAAGAATTGTATATGTTTCTATAAGTTCCTTATTCTCATCCTTCTAAATTCCAGTGAACACAGACTAACATGTTCCCGATGTTGGGGGAGTCCAGAACCTGGGGCCACAGTTTAAAAATAAGGGGCAAGCCATTTAGAACGGAGATGAGGAAACACTTTTTCTCACAGAGAGTTGTGAGTCTGTGGAATTCTCAGAGGGCGGTGGAGGCCGGTTCTCTGGATACTTTCATGAGAGATCTAGATAGGCCTCTTGAAGATCCCAACCTCGGTTACAAACAGGGGTGGCCACTGCCCTAGTCCATCGCGAGTCCTGACCTCCCCACCATCGAAGGGATCTACAGGATACATATTGTTCCAAAGGACAGGTGGGGGATCAAGGAGAGTTCCACATGCTTGAGGAGCAGCATTAGGCCATTCGGCCCATCCGGTCCACTCCACCATTCAATCATGGCTGATCTATCTCTCCCTCCTAACCCCATTCTCCTGCCTTCTCCCCATAACCTCTGACATCCGTTCTAATCAAGAATCTGTCTATCTCTGCCTTAAAAATATCCGCTGACTTGGCCTCCACGGCCCTCAGATGGCGGTGGAGGCCGGTTCTCTGGATGCTTTCAAGAGAGAGCTAGATAGGGCTCTTAAAGATAGCAGAGTCAGGGGATATGGGGAGAAGGCAGGAACGGGGTACTGATTGGGGACGATCAGCCGTGATCACATTGAATGGTGGTGCTGGCTCGAAGGGCCGAATGGCCTACTCCTGCACCTATTGTCTATTGTCTCTTGTCAGCCCCTTAAGAATGTTTTATGTTTCCATAAGATCCTTGTTCTCATCCTTCTAGATTCCAGTGAATTGCAGATGAAAGATAGTTGTACGACACTGAAAAAGTCACAAGACCAGAGAGAGGTTTTTTTCCCCCCCCTTCCTTCTTTGCGATTTGTAACGGAGAAAGCAAAGAGAGAGTGTGGTTTACGGTTTAATTAGGTGACATGGCATATGTGGGGCTTATCTGAAGTGTGCAGTTTGTGGAAGTTATAACTGGCCTCATAAATCAGTGGACTGTTCACCAGATGTGCCGTAACAAACTCATAACCTTTCTTGCTGGCAAGGCGATTGAAAATGGAACAAAAAAAATTACAGTCAAATGTACTTGTTCTCTTGGACGAGAAATGTTTTTTAAATTTCTTCACTGAGAAAAATTTGAGAAGGCCCGATTTAATTGTGGAAGAAATACTTGAGATCAAGTCGTTCGCCTCTTGATTGGAAGTTCTTGTCACCAGTGTGGTCGCTGCACTCATTTGTATGATCGTTAGTTTAGTTTTGTTTGGTTCAGAGGTACAGGGTAGGAGACAGGCCCTTCGGCCCACCGAGTCCGTGCCGACCAGCGACCGCCGACCAGTGTAAATCATCCCGAATGTGCGTGGGGCCGTGTTAGACAATAGACAATAGGTGCAGGAGTAGGCCCTTCGCCCCAGCCTGAGGCCTGGATCGCCTCGACGCAGAGGGAAACAAAGAGGGAAGAGACACTGACTTTAAAGGGCCTGTGCCACCAGCATCCGACTCCATGCGATGAGCGCGATCAAACTAGAAGCGGGGGCCGCGCGAAGGTCGGGTGATCCCCTGTACAGGGCCGTTCCCACCAGCATGCGCCTGCATGCGGCAAGCGCGACCAAACCGGCAGCGAGGGCCGCGCGGAGGTCGGGTGAGTGGCGCAACGCGGCGCAAAGTGAGGCGAACTTGGAGCGAAGTCTTAAAGGTGAGTTCGCCAGGACAGAGAGGGGCACAGAGGCACACACACACAGAGAGGGCCACGGAGCCACACACATAGAGGGTCACGGAGGCACCTACAGAGAGGGTCACAGAGGCACGACGTCGAGACGGTGGGTAACGCGTCGAGGCGGCTGCGAGCCGACAAGCCGTTGCCGCGCGGAATTTTTGAACACGGTCAGTTTTTCGGAGTCCCGCACGATGTCGGGACGTACTCCGCACAATTCCGCACGGCTCCGGCGATCGAAGTGGGGCCGGCCCCGCGACGCCGGACGGCTCAAGCGACCACGTTAGGTCGCGCTCATCGCATGGAGTTGCATGCTGGTGGGACAGGCCCTTAAGACTTTTGCCTTCCATCACAGTGAGGAGGAGTTAGGTGAACTCACTGTGGTGGATGTTACATTTTGTGTTTATTGTGTGTTTCTGTCATTTTTATTCGTTTATTTTTAATGATATGTATGACTGCAGGGGGACAGAGTTTCGTTCAGACCGAAAGACTTGAATGACAAATGAAGAATCTAATCTAATCTTTCGGCCCTTCGAGCCAGCACCGCCATTCAATGTGATCATGGCTGATCATCCCCAATCAGTACCCCGTTCCTGCCTTCTCCCCACATCCCCTGACTCCGCTATCATCAAGAGCCCTATCTAGCTCTCTCTTGAAAGCATCCAGAGAACCGGCCTCCACCGCCCTCTGAGGCAGAGAATTCCACAGACTCGCAACTCTCTGTTTTTCCTCATCTCCGTTCTAAATGGCTTACCCCTTATTCGTAAACTGTGGCCCCTGGTTCTGGACTAACCCCCCCCCCCCCCCCCCCCAAACATCGGGAACATGTTTCCTGCCTCTAGCGTATCCAAATAATCTTATATGTTTCAATGAGATCCCCTCTCATCCTTCTAAACTCCAGAGTGTACAAGCCCAGCCGCTCCATTCTCTCAGCATACGACAGTCCCGCCATCCCGGGAATTAACCTGGTGAACCTACGCTGCACTCCCTCAATATCTCCCCATTACGTGAATATCTATGGGCCCATCCAAATGTCTCATGAACATCACCTGCTCTTGTTTGTCACATAACCCTCTAGAGCCCTTCAGCTAGATCCAAAAGCCCTTTAAAGGCCACTATCATCTCTGAGTGTCAAGAAGCAAACACCCTTTGGGAAATTCCTCTTTCATCTGAGAAAGGTTCCACCAAAAAGTACAATGCCCAAACCACAAGCACAATACTAAAAAAGGGGATTTTTGAAGCAGAGGTCCATCAGGGATAGGATCAGTATTAGGCCACTCGGCCCATCAAGTCTACTCCACCATTCAATCGTGGCTGAATCCAATCGGCCTTCTCCCCATACCTCTGACACCCGCACTAATCAAGAATCTATCTATCTCTGCCTTAAAGATATCCACTGACTTGGCCCCCACAGCCTTCTGTGGCAATGAGCTCCACAGATTCCCCACCCTCTGACTGAAGAAATTCCTCCTCATCAAATTTGCTAAAGGAAATCCATCAATTCTGAGGCTGTGACCTCTGGTCCTAGACTCTCCCACTAGTGGAAACATCCTCTCCACATCCACTCTATCCAGGCCTTTCACCATTCGATAAGTTGATAGATTCTTGATTGGTAACAGAGAATCATAGAAACATAGAAATTAGGTGCAGGAGTAGGCCATTCGGCCCTTCGAGCCTGCACCGCCATTCAATATGATCATGGCTGATCATCCAACTCAGTCTCCCGTACCTGCCTTCTCTCCATACCCCCTGATCCCTTTAGCCACAAGGGCCACATCTAACTCCTTCTTAAATATAGCCAATGAACTGGCCTCAACTACCTTCTGTGGCAGAGAATTCCACAGACTCACCACTCTCTGTGTGAAAAATGTTTTCCTCATCTCGGTCCTAAAAGACTTCCCCCTTATCCTTAGACTGTGACCCCTTGTTCTGGACCTCCCCAACATCGGGAACAATCTTCCTGCATCTAGCCTGTCCAACCCCTTAAGAATTTTATACGTTTCTATAAGATCCCCCCTCAATCTTTTAAATTCCAGCGAGTACAAGCCGAGTCTATCCAGTCTTTCCTCATATGGAAGTCCTGCCATCCCAGGAATCAGTCTGGTGAACCTTCTCTGTACCCCCTCTATGGCAAGAATGTCCTTCCTCAGATTAGGAGGCCAAAACTGTACGCAATACTCCAGGTGCGGCCTCACCAAGGCCCCACGTACAACTGCAGTAGAACCTCCCTGCTCCTGTACTCAAACCCTTTTTGGTAAGGGCGTCGAATGTTATGGTCAGAAGTCGGGAGAATGAATTGTCTCTCCGCTGACTGGATGGCACGCGACAAAATCTGCCCCGATGTCTTATGGTCGTGAGCAACCATATGCCATCTGCCCCGATGTCTTCTCATCAACTATACTGACTTCCCTCAGTTATTTTTCTCTCTTCCTTAAGTTCTGTCCCAGAGAAAGAACTATTCTTCAGGAACCTCTCCGAGTCCTGTATCGTATTCCTTGCCTCCACCATGCCCTTTTGTGTTAAAGAAGCATAGAGAAACATAGGCGGGGGGGGGGGGGGGGGGGAGGTGTAGGCCATTCGGCCCCTTTCATGACCCCCTTCCCCTGCCTGCTTCTGCGTCCATGAGGAATTCTCAGCATGAAGTAGGGTCCAAGTAGCTGCTCCACGCAAAATGCTGGAGTAACTTTTTCAGTTTACTTTGGAGCGCGGAAACGGGCCATTCGGCCCACCGAGTCCGCGCCGACCAGCGATCCCCGCACATTAACACCAGGGACAATTTTTTAAAACATTTACACCGAGCCACTCAACCTGCAAACCTGCACGTCTTTGGAGCGGGGGAGGAAACCGAAGATCTCGGAGAAAACCCACGCAGGTCACGGGGAGAGCGTGCAAACTCCGCACAGACAGCGCCCGTGGTCTGGATCGGTCCGGACGGCAACTCTACCGCTGCGCCACCGTGACCGCCCGTGACCCAGCGGGACAAGCATCATCGCAGGAGAACGTGGGTGGACTTTACATTGGAATTTGGACTTTGGAGATCGAGTGTGGAAACAGGCCATTCGGCCCACCGAGTCCGTGCCGACCAGCGATCATACGCTGGCTCTATCCTACACACTAGGGTCAATTTACAGTTCATCGGAAATGTCAGTTCAGTTTAGTTTATTGCCACGTGTACCGAGGTACAGTGGAAAGCCTTTGTTGCGTGCTAACCAGTCAGCGGAAAGACAATACATGATTACAATCGAGCCGTCCACAGTGTACAGATACATGATAAGGGAATAACGTTTAGTGCAAGGTAAAGCCAGCAAAGTCCGGTCAAGGATAGTCCGAGGGTCACCAATGAGGTAGATAGTAGTTCAGGACCGCTCTCTGGGTGTGGTAGGATGGTTCAGTTGCCTGATAACAGCTGGGAAGAAACTGTCCCAGAATCTGGAGGTGTGCGCTTGTTTTCACACTTCTGTACCTCTTGCCCGATGGGAGAGGGGAGAAGAGGGAGTGGCCGGGGTGGGACTGGTCCTTGATGATGCTGCTGGCCTTGCCGAGGCAGCGTGAGGTGTAGATGGAGTCAATGGAAGGGAGGTTGGTTTGTGCGATGGTCTGGGCTGCGTCCACAATTCGTTGCAGTTCCTTGCGGGTCTGGGATGGAGCTGTTCCCAAACCAATGGGAGAATGTGGGAGGAAACCGGAGCACCCAGAGAAAACCCACACAGTCACTGGGAGAACGTGCAAACTCAGGAAACGGGTTTCCTCCGGGTGCTCCGGTTTCCTCAATGGGCGTGTCCCACTTACGCGCCTTTTTCGGCGACTTGCCGGCATCCGTCGTGGTCACAGCAGGTTGCCGAAATTTTTCAACATGTTGAAAACCCAGCGGCGACCAGAACAAGGTACGACTCTTTGGGCAACCACTCACGAACATACAGGCTTCACCCCGCGACATGTCGCCTGTATGGTCGTGAGTCGTCTCCTCAGTCGCCCAAAGAGTCGTACCTTGTTCTGCTCGCCGCTGGGTTTTCAACGTGTTGAAAATTTTCGGAGACCTGCAACGACCTACGACGGGCGCCGGCAGTCGCCGAGAAAATCTCCGCGCAAGTCCGACAGGCCCATAAAGACGTTGAAAGACGAGGCATTCCACTTGCAGGCGTGTGGGCAGTTTGTCCCTCTGCAAATTGCCCGCTTGTGCGTACGGTATTGGATTCGAAAATGGGATAGCACAGAACTAGTGCGATGGACGGTCGGCGGGGGCTGAGCGGGCCGAGGGGCCTATTTCGGCGCTGGATCTCGAAATCAAACTGTTTGTAAAATTCCCGCTGCCGGCTGCTCTTCCCTATTCCGATCCTCCTCTCCGATTGTGAGGGCAGGTATCTAACTAAATAACGGCCCCTCTCCTCCGTCAGCTATTAGTAGAGCGGGGCTGACTAAACGGGCACCTCCCTCCCCCTGTACCAGATTCGAAAGAGCACAGCTTACTTTAAATGCTACTAAATCTTTTGCTGGTTCTAGAAATGTGACTCCACGCTAAAGCCAAGAAAAATATCCATTACTCCACCAGTGTGATATTTAATTTCCTACATCACTCAGCCCGGAGTTTTTTTTTCCTAAGTAAGACTGTCTAATGTTGAATTGCAAGGCGAAGGCAGCTTGCTGTCACTGGCTCATGTTTACAGAGCTTTAGGTTAGTTTACTTAGCATGGAAACAGGCCCTTCAGCCCATCGAGTCCACGCCAACCGCTGATCACCCGCTCGCACTAGTTTACCAGGGGCCGGCCACACAGTCTTAGAATAAAGGGGAGGTCATTTAAGACTGAGGTGAGAAAAAAAACTTTTTCACCCAGAGAGTTGTGAATTTATGGAATTCCCTGCCACAGAGGGCAGTGGAGGCCAAGTCGCTGGATGGATTTAAGAGAGAGTTAGATAAGAGCTCTAGGGGCTGGTGGAGTCAAGGGATACGGGGAGAAGGCAGGCACAGGTTATTGATAGGGGACGATCAGCCGTGATCACAATGAATGGCAGTGCTGGCTCGAAGGGCCGAATGGCCTCCTCCTGCACCTATTTTCTATGTTTCTATGTTTAATATAGTTTAGTTTAGTTTAGTTTACAGATACAGCCTGGAAACAGGCCCTTCGGCCCACCGAGTCCGCACCGACCAGCGATCCCTGCACAAGGATATAATCCTACACACACACACTAGGGGCAATTTTTATTTTACACTAAGACCAAGTACACAAACCCAAGCCAATTAAACTACAAACCTGGTCGTCTTTGGAGTGTGGGAGTAAACCGGAGATCTCGGTGAAAAACCACGCGGGCTCGTGGGCAATGATCGGTGGGCAGGGACTCTGAGGGCTGAAGGGCCTGTTTACCCAGTGGGGTGGGCATTGGCTCTGAGGGCCGAAGGGCCTGTCTACCCAGCGGGGTGGGCAGGGACTCGGAGGGCCGAAGGGCCTGTTTACCCAGTGGGGTGGGCAGGGACTGAGGGCCTGTTTACCCAGCGGGGTGGGCAGGCACTCTGAGGGCCGAAGGGCCTGTTTACCCTGCGGGATGGGCAGGGACTCTGAGGGCCGAAGGGTCTGTTTACCCAGCGGGGTGGGCAGGGACTCTGAGGGCCGAAGGGCCTGTTTACCCAGCGGGATGGGCAGCGACTGTGAGAGCCGAAGGGCCTGTTTACCCAGCGGGGTGGGCAGTGACTATGAGGGCCTGTTTACCCTGCGGGGTTGGCAGGGACTATGATGGCCGAAGGGCCTGTTTACCCAGCGGGGTGGGCAGGGACTCGGAGGGCCGAAGGGCCTGTTTACCCTGCGGGGTTGGCAGGGACTATGATGGCCGAAGGGCCTGTTTACCCTGCGGGGTTGGCAGGGACTATGAGAGCCGAAGGGCCTGTTTACCCAGCGGGGTGGGCAGGGACTATGAGGGCCTGTTTACCCTGCGGGGTGGGCAGGGACTATGAGGGCCGAAGGGCCTGTTTGCCCAGCGGGGTGGGCAGGGACTATGAGAGCCGAAGGGCCTGTTTACCCAGCGGGGTGGGCAGGGACTATGAGGGCCTGTTTACCCTGCGGGGTGGGCAGGGACTATGAGGGCCGAAGGGCCTGTTTACCCAGCGGGGTGGGCAGGGACTATGAGGGCCTGTTTACCCTGCGGGGTGGGCAGGGACTATGAGGGCCGAAGGGCCTGTTTACCCAGCGGGGTGGGCAGGGACTGTGAGGGCCGAAGGTCCTGTTTACCCAGCGGGGTGGGCAGGGACTCTGAGGGCCGAAGGGCCTGTTTACCCAGCGGGATGGGCAGCGACTGTGAGGGCCGAAGGGCCTGTTTACCCAGCGGGGTGAGCAGGGACTATGAGGGCCTGTTTACCCAGCGGGGTGGGCAGGGACTATGAGGGCCTGTTTACCCAGTGGGGTGGGCAGGGACTATGACGGCCTGTTTACCCAGCGGGGTGGGCAGGGACTATGAGGGCCTGTTTACCCAGCGGGGTGGACAGGGACTCGGAGGGCCGAAGGGCCTGTTTACCCAGTAGGGTGGGCAGGGACTATGAGGGCCTGTTTACCCAGCGGGGTTGTCAGGGACTATGAGGGCCGAAGGGCCTGTTTACCCAGCGGGGTGGGCAGGGACTATGAGGGCCTGTTTACCCTGCGGGGTGGGCTGGGACTATGAGGGCCGAAGGGCCTGTTTACCCAGCGGGGTGGGCAGCCGGAGGCCGGGAGGGGAGTGTAGAGCGGCAGGTGATAACTAACCTCTCCTGAGCAGGCTGGTTCGGTAGCGTCCCTCCAGCGTGCAGTTCCAGCGCTCGAAGCGGAACTGGTACTGGCACTCCAGGGCGCTCATGCTGATGGCTTCCATCAGGGTCTCGGCCACGCCCGGGTCGCGCCGGCACATCCGTCGCTGCTTGCGCTCTAGCTTCAGCCGGTCGCACACCTTGTAGTGGGCCTTGCCGTGTGTCTGCTCCGCTGCCTGGCTCAGTGGCAGGATGGTGAGGGGCTCATTGCCCGTTAAACTGCGGGGGAGGGGGAGGGGGGGGGCAGGAGGGAAACAGAGACAAAGACATGAGCAACAGCACGAGCTAAACAGCAAAGGTCCTATAGCGGAGCAAGATAGACCACTCCTGCTAAATGCAACGGGCTGACGTGTAGGTTGAACAAGTTAGCTCTTTATTCTTTGGAGCGCAGAAGGTTAAGGGGGGACTTGATTGGGGCCTTTAAAATGATGAAAGGATAGACAGAGTTGACGTGGATAAGCTTTTCCCATTGAGGGTAGGGAAGATTCAAACAAGAGGGCATGACATGAGAATTAAGGGACAGAAGTTTAGGGGTAACATGAGGGGGAACTTCTTTGCTCAGAGAGTGGTGGCTGTGTGGAATGAGCTTCCAGCAGAAGTGGTGGAGGCAGGATCGATTTTAACATTTAAAAGTAAAGTGGATAGGTATATGGACGGGAAGGGAATGGAGGGGTATGGTCTGAGTGCAGGTAGATGGGACTAGGGGAAAATAAATGGTCGGCACGGACTGGAAGGGCCGAGAAGGGCTGTTTCCGTGCTGTAATTGTCAAAGTCAAAGTCAAAAGAGTTTATTGTCATGTGTCCCTGACAGGACAATGAAAATCTTTCTTTGTTATATGGTCACGCAATGGAGCGGAATGCGGGCCTTTTTGTCATCCATTTTAGTAACCCGACCCGACCCGACCCGACCCGCAGTGTAATCAACGCTGCGGGGGAACAGTCTGCTTTAATAAATTATAATTCTGAAAATGAGCAGAAGATTTTTACCAAATATTTGTACGAGGATGTTTCCGTAACCGGCTTCCGTCTCCGCACTAGTTATCTTCGCTCCGCTGTGACGGGATCTCTGGTGCGGAGACGGAAGCTGGTTACGGAAACGGGGCCGAGAATGACCCGTGAATCTGCCCGTGACCGTACTACGTCTTTCTCGTCGAGTCGCTGTAGGATCTTTGGTAAACGGTAGTCAAGCATCAAGGGTCAAGGGTCAAGAGCGTTTTATTGTCATGTGTCCCCAGATAGAACCGTGACGTTCTCGCTTGCAGCAGCGCAACAGGATATGGACACATCGTACACTGCGAACGATATTATAAACGAGAGAGAAACTGTCCAGCGTGTGTATGTACAGATGCTCCCACATTTACGATGCTTCGATTTTGCGATCGGTAAACGCTCGACAACGGCAGCAAGCCGCGCGCCACTTCTGGACACGTGATCGCAACGTATTAAACGCGCTTTCGACTTTTCGACGCGTTATCGGAAAATTAACCCCCATCGAACAGCTGTGTACACCTACTCACAAATACACATATATACATAGATCAGATATATATTTATATAGACATATGAGTGCGCGTGCGCATGTGTATATATATGGGCCGGAAGGGGCGAATGGGCCGAATGGCCTAATTCTGCTTCGATGACTTTATTACAAACCAACCTCCCTTCCATTGACTCCATCTACACCTCACGCTGCCTCGGCAAGGCCGGCAGCATCATCAAGGACCAGTCCCACCCCGGCCACTCCCTCTTCTCCCCTCTCCCATCGGGCAAGAGGTACAGAAGTGTGAAAACGCACACCTCCAGATTCAGGGACAGTTTCATCCCAGCTGTTATCAGGCAACTGAACCAACTAGAGAGCTTTAAGGGCCTGTCCCACTTACGCGACCTTGGCTTGCAAATTACGCGACCTCGTGGCACCGTATGGCCGCGCGGGGCCGGTCCCACTTAGAAGCGCGGAGTTGTGCGGGGCTGGTCCTGACATCGCGCGGGGCTCCGAAATTCTTGCTGAGGCCGAAATCTCCGCGTGCCAACGGCCTGTCGGCCCGCGTACGCTCGCAGGCGCATTGCGGTCGTACGCAGCGTCTTGACGGCGTACGCCTAGCCCGTGGCGTTGCGCGATGATGTCACTGCCCGGCGTGGCGTTGCGTGATGACGTCACCGCCCGACGCCGTGCGACGCCCAAATTCAGTCGGCCCGCCTCCTGCCCAGCTGATTGGTAAGCATGACGCAAATGACGTCACGCGCGTACTTAGTGCGACCTCCGCTTCCGGTTGGTTGCGCCAAACGCACGCAATCGCGTGCAAGTGGGACAGGCAACAAAAATGCTTTTCTCTATACCTCGGTCCACTTGAGAATAAACTAAACTCAACCAGGTACTATTATAAAGGCAGATACTAGACCTTTTACCCAGAGCAGGGGTATCAAGAGCCAGGGGGCATAGGCTTAAGCTGAGAGGGAACCTGAGGGGCAACTCTTTCACAAAGAGGTTTTCAACACGTTGAAAACCCAGCGGCGACCAGAACAAGGTACGACTCTTTGGGCGACCACTCACGACCATACAGGCTTCACCCCGCGACGTGTCACCTGTACGGTCGTGAGTCGTCTCCTCAGTCGCCCAAAGAGTCGTAGCGTCTTTCTGGTCGCCGCTGGATTTTCAACACGTTGGAAATTTTCGCCGACCTGCAACGACCTTTGGCAGGAGCCGTAAGTCGCGTGAGTCCCATTAGACAGGTGCGTGGATAGGACAGGTTTGGGAGGGGATGTGGGCCAAACGCAGGCAGGTGGGACTAGTGTAGATGTGGCATGTTGGTCAGTGTGGGCAAGTTGGGCCGAAGGGCCTGTTTCCACACAGTATCACTCTGTGACTCTGATGAAGGCAGGACAATCAGTGGATATAGAGGCTATGACACAAGTCTGAATGTCAGAGGGTGGTGGGTGTATGGAACGAGCTGCCAGAGGAGGTAGCTGCGGCAGGGACTAGACCAATTAAGGATAAGGGGGAAGTCTTTTAGGAATGAGATGAGAAAAAAAAAATTCACACAGAGAGTGGTGAATCTGTGGAATTCTCTGTACCCAACTCAACATGACAATAAACTAAGCTAAACTAAACTGAATTCAACTCAACTCAACTGAACCAACCTAAGTCATATTGTCTCCAATTGCCTCAAATTGTCTCCAAATCTGAGGAAAGACGTTCTTGCCATAGAGGGAGTACAGAGAAGGTTCACCAGACTGATTCCTGGGATGGCAGGACTTCCATATGAAGAAAGACTGGATAGGCTCGGCTTGTACTCGCTGGAATTTAGAAGATTGAGGGGGGATCTTATAGAGACTTACAAAATTCTTAAGGGGTTGGACAGGCTAGATGCAGGAAGATTGTTCCCGATGTTGGGGGAGTCCAGAACAAGGGGTCACAGTTTAAGGATAAGGGGGAATTCCTTCAGGACCGAGATGAGGAAAACATTCTTTACACAGAGAGTGGTGGGTCTCTGGAATTCTCTGCCACAGAAGGTAGTTGAGGCCAGTTCATTGGCTATATTCAAGAGGGAGTTAGATGTGGCCCTTGTGGCTAAAGGGATCAGGGGGTATGGAGAGAAGGCAGGTACAGGATACTGAGTTGGATGATCAGCCATGATCACATTGAATGGCGGTGCTGACTCGAAGGGCCGAATGGCCTACTCCTGCACCTATTTTCTATGTTTCTACGTTTCTAATATTTAACAGACAATCAAACTGTGCCGTGGATAGGACAGGTTTAGAGGGATATAGACCAAGCGCAGGCAGGTGGGACTGGTGTAGATGGGGGATGAAGGTCGGCATGGGAAAGTTGGGCCGAAGGGCCTGTTTCCACACTGCATCACTCTACCTCATATTTTTTTTTTCTCTCAAAATATGTATTTAATTTAACGCTACGCGACCTTTCAAGTTCTATTTGTTATTTCAAGAATACTCTCTCAAACATTAATGATGAGCTCTGGGGGGGCCAGGGGGGGAAAGGTGATCTTTCATAAACACATCAGGCTGGTTTAGTTTTGTCTACCCGGTCCCTAAAGAGCACCTTTAACCCCCACCGACGTTACAGCGCGCCCGGCCAAACCACTCCACTTCCTCTCGGGGTCCTTGTGATTGAGGCAGTGCAGCGTAGGTTCACCAGATTGATCCCTGGGATGGCGGGACTGTCATACGAGGAAAGATTGAAAAGACTAGGCTTGTATTCACTGGATTTTAGAAGGATGAGGGGGGGGGGCTCTCATAGAAACATATAAAATTATAAAAGGACTGGACAAGCTAGATGCAGGAAAAATGTTCCCAATGTTGGGCGAGTCCAGAACCAGGGGCCACAGTCTTAGAATAAAGGGGAGGTCATTTAAGACTCGGCTTGTACTCGCTGGAATTTAGGAGATTGAGGGGGGATCTTATAGAGGCTTATCCAGTCAGCGGAGAGACAATTCATTCTCCCGACTTCTGACCGTAACATTCGACGCCCTTACCAAAAAGGATTTGAGTATAGGAGCAGGGAGGTTCTACTGCAGTTGTACAGGGTCTCGGTGAGGCCACACCTGGAGTATTGCGTGCAGTTTTGGTCTCCAAATACGAAGAAAGACGTTCTTGCCATAGAGGGGGTACAGAGAAGGTTCACCAGACTGATTCCTGGGACGGCAGGACTTCCATATGAAGAAAGACTGGATAGACTCGGCTTGTACTCGCTAGAATTTAAAAGATTGAGGGGGGATCTTATAGGAACGTATAAAATTCTTAAGGGGTTGGACAGGCTAGATGCAGGAAGATTGTTCCCGATGTTGGGGAGGTCCAGGACAAGGGGTCACAGCTTAAGGATAAGGGGGATGTCTTTTAGGACCGAGATGAGAAGATCTTTTTTCACACAGAGAGTGGAGAGTCTGTGGAATTCTCTGCCACAGAA